>JAOPGA020001808.1:0-27933 GCA_026419775.2 Acrasis kona | reverse complement strand
AAGACCTCCCAAAACGTTTCTCCTGATTCCTCAAAAAAGCAAAAGGTCCTGCAATGGTGCGTTCCAGCAAATAAGGAACCCACCAACTATCCATTCGCATACGTTCAGGACAATAACATTTATGTTGGCGCCGTAAGTAATGCAGCTCCCCTTGTATCCAACACCACACAAGTAACCACAACTGGAGACAATGAACTTGTATTCAATGGTGTCACTGACTGGATCTACGAAGAAGAAGTTTACTTGGGTGTAAGCACAATGAAGTGGAGTGCTGATTGTTCGCGCCTTGCCTTCCTCACCTTGAACGACACCAATGTACTTCCATACAAGTACGAAGAATACTTCCCATCAGAGCCATACCCCAAACCACAACAGATTCGCATTCCTACCCCAGGAACACCAAACCCAACCGTCACTGTGAACATTTTCAGCTATGCCTCCAACTTGGTTGCCACCGTCGACATTAGCACAGGTCTCGCTCCAAGTACTTCTGATCCATTGCTCAACGACGTTTACGTTTATGATCTAGTATGGGCTGATGGAAACAGATTAGCAACCGTTCGTGTTCCTAGACTACAAAACAGAAAAGACGTGCTATTGACGGATGCCACCGACTCAACATTAACATTCTATAGTTCAAAGATCATCAAGACCGATCAAGTAGACACATGGATCCAACACAATGCAAACGTCATCAAATTCATCTCCACCCAACAATACGTTGACATTACCATTCACCCAGAGTCAGCCAACAAACATTATCATCTAGCACTCTATGACATTAAGGATCCTAATCCAAAGTTCTTGACCAGCGGTGAGTGGGACGTGACTGCCATCTTGGGATCGCACGAAAATCAAATCTTTATCGAAGCAGCACAAAGCGACAGCGTCAACAGAGAGATTCTATCGGTCAACATTGACGCATCGTCAACCAAACAATTATCCGATCCCAACAAACGTGGAGTCTATTCCGCATCATTGAGCTCATCGGGTACATTCATGTTCGTGAACTACATGGGACCCGAACTACCATCCTATTCGCTAGTCAACCTACAAGATGAAAGTTCGAACGTTTTACTAAACAATGAGGAATTGAAACAAACCATTCAAGACGGTCTACAAATGCCATCCTCTCACATCAAGTCAATCAACAAACCAGATGGAACCAAATTGAACGCGCTCTTCGTTTACCCTCCACATTTCAGCGACAGCGCGGATGTGCAATACCCAGTCATGATGAGAGTATACGGAGGTCCCGGCAACCAACTGGTCCTCAACAGCTATGCATCCATGCACGACTCCTTGAGCTTGTACTGGGCTTCGCTAGGTTACATTGTGGTGACTGTCGACGGAAGAGGAACCGGTGGAAGAGGACATTCGTTCATGACCTGTACCTACAAGGAGTTGGGAATCAGAGAGGCACAGGATCAAATCATTGCCGCCAAGCAATTAAAACTAATGCATTTTGTGGATGGAAATCGAATTGGAATTTGGGGGTGGAGTTATGGCGGCTACATGACGCTCATGTCTTTAACTAGTTTGGATAACGATAAGGTGTTCAAGTTGGGCATGGCTGTTGCTCCGGTTACGGACTGGAAGTACTACGACAGCGCTTATACGGAGAGATATATGCAGTGGCCATCCATGAATCCCGAAGGATATGGAAACAGCAGCGTCGTGAATAGAGTGAGAAGGGAGTTCAATTCTCCATTGTTGCCATCAAAGATTGATAGCGTGACTGGCGTGGCCACTCAATCCTACTCTCACTTGTTGTTGGTTCATGGCACTGGTGACGATAACGTTCATCCGTTGAATAGTTTCAATTTGATGACCGAGCTGCAGAATGCTCAGGTACAGTTCAGCACCATGTTTTATCCAAACAAGGATCATTCCATTGCAGGAGATGCCACCAGGAGACAATTATATCGCTTGTTGACAAGCAAAGTACAAGAGAAATTGGTATAAATGTGTTTTATTTATCATAGGGTGATTTTTTGTTTACACTTGTTTTTGGTGTTTTTTGAAACCTTGTGTCGTCTTCCTCCATGGCCATGTTTAATGCCAAATCAACATCGTCGTCTTCAAAATTAAAGTCATCGTCGTCGATTAATACCACATCATCTTCGATGCCCATCAATTGAATGTCATCGTCTTCATCATCTGGTTGGTTGTTGTTGTTGCTGCTGCTGCTGCTTGTGGCGCGATTTGATGGCGGAGACGAGGGTGGAGAGGATGCGCCCACATTTGTTTTCAATTCGAATTTGCTACTGTCGGCAATGGCCTGCATATCTTGTTTCTCCTTTTCGGTCATAACCGTGCAGTCGTGGAAATGTCTTGCCCTGAATTCTCTAATGACGCTAATGAAATCGACTCCGTAGCTCTTGATCTTGTTCTTACCTAATCCTTTGACCGTTAGCAAGTCTTCGATTTCGATTGGCTGTAGCTTGACCAACTCATCAAGAGTGGCACCTGACACAATGTGATAGGATGCAAATTCCTTAGCCTTTGCAATGGCTTGTCTCTTGTCCATTAAGAGTTTCTTGAGTTCTTCCAATTGCTTATCTGAAGTGGCCTTGCTGCTGCTTGATGGCGTGGTGACTTTGAGTGTTCTTTGGATGCCACCTGATTTCTTTTTGGTGCTTGATGATAATGTTGTTCCTCTAATGGCAAGAGATATTGTCTTCCTACCCTCCATGATGGATGAACAATGTGCTTCGTTGACGTCAATGTGTGAATATGTTCCTCCAAAGTCTGTCGTGATGAAGGTTTCGTTAAAGTATCCATCTAACACCATCTGAGTGGCCAGACGGTCACATTCGTACTTTTTCATTCCCTTACCGGTTCCATATCCTTCAATCTTGTCATGTTGTGCTTGCTTGATCTTTGCGCTGAGACCTCCACGCCAAACTTCAATGCAGTGCTTGAGACTTTGTCTTCCGCCTATTCCTCTAACGACCTCAATGAAGCTCTTTGCATGGGCTGTAAAGTCTTTTGTCTCAATGGGATAAGGATTGATGCAATTGTCACAATGATTGTTACACTGTTTAGGATCAAAAGTTTGGCCAAAATGACGCAACTGAGTGACTCTACGACAGTAGGCATCGTCCTCGCAGTATCCTACAATCTTGTTCAAATTATCATAGTTATTTGCTTGGTTGAGAGAACTGACAGGAGTCGGATTGTAATCGGGCGTAGGATTTTCGATAAACTTTGCTTGACGTGCCCGATCAGCATAAGAATAATATAAAATACAATGACTTTTCAAACCATCCCTACCGGCTCTACCAGCTTCTTGATAATAATCTTCGATACTCTTTGGAAGGGAATGATGAACAACAAATCTCACGTCGGGTTTATTGATACCCATACCAAAAGCAATAGTGGCAACCATAATACGCACGGCGTCCCTACTCCACTGTTCGTGGTTAAATTGTTTCTTATCAACATCTACGCCGGAATGATACACTGCACAAGTATGACCAAGAGAAATCATGGCTTCGCACATTTTATCACAATCGCTTCTAGACAAACAATAAATGATGCCGCTGGCACCTCTATAATTTTTATTGATAAATTCAGAAATGTCCTTGGTCGTCTTGTCCAGAGATTCCTTCTTTCTTACTTCATAAAACAAGTTATCACGATTAAAACTACCCTTCAATATACATGCGTTCCCCTTATCCATTCCCAATTGATGCAACACGTCGGCTTGTACACGCGCCGTAGCAGTGGCAGTCAAAGCCATCACCGGCACTCCAGGGAAATCCTTCTTGAACAGACTCAACGTGCGATAATCCTTCCTAAAGTCATGTCCCCATGCACTAATGCAATGTGCTTCGTCAATCACCACTCTGCTCAATAAACCACGATTGTTCAAACTCCTCAACACATCTTTGAATGCTGGTGATTTTGAAATCTTCTCCGGCGTTACGTACAGTAATTTCAAGACGGGCACTCCCCTCAATTCCTTATAAATGCTTCTTGTTTTTTCTTCGGTTTGTTCTCCGCTTAGAAATGTAGCAGGAATGTCGTTCTGGACCAACTGCATGACTTGATCTTGAATCAAACTCAACAGCGGGGAGATGACGATGGTGACTCCGTTGTCGTGAAGTGCTGGTAGTTGGTAACATAAACTCTTTCCTCCACCGGTGGGCATGATGACGAACACATCCCTTCTTGCTAATGTGGCATTGACCGCTTCTTCTTGATTGGTGCGGAATGAATGTAGACCGAACGCGTCCTTCATGAGACCTAGCAGATCGGTCGACCACGAGAACTTGCTCCCCCATTTTCCACTCCTGGCGAGTTGTTCGTCGGAATCTTTTAGTTTTTCTCCAGCGTAGTTTACGATTGGCGTGTTGTAAGTGTTGTTGTTATAATTGTTGTTGTTATAATCGAATGTATGTTGTGAGTCGTTATTGTTGTAGTTGTTGCCTTGCTGTGTACTGTAATCATTGTTCGAAAAGTCAGCTGCGTCGGCATCGATTAGATCGTTGTTGTAGGAATTGTGTTGGAATGTGTCGTTGTGATTATTGTAGGAGTTGGATTGGAATGACTGCGTCTGTACAGGCTGTATGTCGTGTTTGGGCATTACTTTGAGCCTTTCTTCTAAATCGTTCTTTTTTGATAAAACTTTGGAACATATTACATCACCTCCTTTTTGTGAGATCTCAAACATGAGGTTGACCAACTCTGAGTACTCCTCAGCGATAGTCTTGAAGGTATCTTTATTGTGGTTGGAAGAGACTTGAGTGTTGGGATCTCCAAAAGAATCCTCGTTGATTTGAATGTCATCATCTTCAGAGTCAATGTTTATTGATTGCCTTGATTGTGTGATTTTAGGTGCGGTGCGAGTTGGTATTATTTGTTCAGTGTCATCACTCTTAACAGAAGATGATGTTTGTTTCAAATTTAATCTTGGTTGTGAAGGAGCAGATACTACATTTAATTTAGGTATTAAAGGTGAGGGCGAAGACGAGGGAGGCTTGGCACCAAATAGCTTCGATTTATCGAAATTAAACTTCTTCTTCGGTACTTCAGGTCTATTTATTATACTGCCTTTCTTTATATCGGATAAATATTGTAGCTGTGCTTCTAGGTTGTTGCTTTGAGAGGTCATCAAACTTCTGTTCCCTCTATTTGTCGAAATAAATATCTAGTTGAGTTCCCCTTCACTCGAATTCGGATAACTTTACAAAACAGGCAACGTTGAACCAACATTACGTAAGGAAAAAAACACCCACGGTTGTGATGGAAATATAAATTCAGAGGAGACATTGCAATACTTTTTTGTGGTTATCAATCACTATGAAAAAATGTCAAACAATCTAAAAAAAACTCTTTATTCAACATCCTATTATAAATTTACAGCACGGCAGCAGCTATTATTGTCGCTCCAAGCATACCTGCTGCTACGCGCTTAGCACCAGATGATTCTCTAGAGTTGTCTTCGCCTGACTCATTGGAGCCTATTTATAAATCACCAAGCAGTAGAAGAATGACAATCGGCTCTCAAAAGGAACTGGACAAGCAGTCGAAAAAGAGGGACTTTAAGTTAGATTTAGATTCACTACAAAAAGTTACCTTGCCAGACCTTACAATATCGGTCGGGTCTTCAAACAAGCACATATCAATGACTAAAGAAAGGAATGTATTGCAGTTGGATGACTACCAATATGGCAGTCACTCAAGAGATTTAGATACTCGTAAAGAACACAAGATTGATAATAGATTTGTCAGCACTCAACCATTTACCGATGCATGGGGCCGTATCGAACTGGACGGCATCAGCGATAAATTTCAAAAAAAAGTTGACGAGATTACTACACCAAGAAAAAATGTCATGTCGTTAGGAGTATTTGATAGATTATGCTCAGCAACAAAATCTCTCCCAAAAATAGAAACACCATCAAGTCCTAGACCTCCATCAAGTCCAAGATCAATCACTAGTAGCAAAAGTAGACAGTTCTTATCCTAAAGATCCCAAATCGGTTTTAATGTACATTAATAGAATTATTCAAAACATCATGATGATTGTATTTCAACTTTTATTCTCAAGAAAGCATTCTGTTTGATAATACTTGTTCCATTGCTTCAGACTAAATTGGAGCCATATTCTGCCCTTAGCACTCTTACTCCATCTAGATGAGCGCTGCGTCGGTGATTAGTTCATAACCACACACGTATAGAGTGTGTATTCCTTTGAGATGAACAAATGCTTTATCAGTGATTTGACTACAATCCCTCATATCCGAAGCGTGCATTCCTTTGTAGAGTATGTATTCCTTTGAGGTGCACGAATGCATCATAGGTAGTTCGACCACAATCACTCACGCTCAGAGCATGTATTTCTTTAAGGTGCACAAATGCTTCATCATTGACTTTCGAACAGTCACACATGTCAAGGGTGTGTATACCTTTGAGGTGCAAAAATGCATCATCGGTAATTTGATAACAGTAACTCATGTCGAGGGTATGTATTCCTTTGAGATGTACGAAGGTATCATGGTTGATTTGTACGCAACTTCTCAACTCATGCTTTGTCAAATGTAAGATTTGTCGTTAAGAAGAGCGAACGACAACTACCTCAGCGTCACTCTTTTGGTGATTTGAGTTGAAGGATTTAATTGCTTTGTTGACATCTGGACTTCTCATCGTTTTTAGTATTACAAATCAACTATTCACAATATCCTCCACTATCAATTAATATTATCAAACATCCCAGTAGGAAGCAGCCAATATTATTACGTATCTCGAATGGTGTAGTTGGTAACATAGCGGACTTTGATATAAAAGGAAGTCATCCGTTGCTCCTGGTTCGAGAATACATTTTACTATTTCATAAATGCTTAGATTTGATCATGATTCCTCATATCTTCTTTCTTCATGTGTAAAGAAATTTTGAAATAGGAGGTTTGAGTCGACGTTCCTTCACCGAAACAGTACTTCGCATCCATTCCTAAGATAGTCGAAACCATGTGGGCAAACTTGCTCTTAAGGTAGCCAAATGCCTCGTCGTTCGAAATGAGGTAACGAGGTCATATGAATGGTATGTCTAGTCAGTATAAGCTGGCGATCGTCTTCTCTTTTTCGGCTGATTGGAGATTTTGTTTGTTAGACTTAGATGCTTGGCTTTCGACCAGCGTCCATACCCTTTTTGCCGTCTCCCGTTTGCGACGTTGCATGACTTCTTCCGGCTCTATTTCCTGCAATGTCTGGATTTTAGAAGTAGGCAATGATCGTCGTCTGGATTGGTGTTTTATGTTCTTACAATTTTCCTGCCAACCTAATAATGTATGGTTGAGGAGCACTAGACCTCAGGACTGTATGTCGTGCGATTATTGTCGTAAATAAACTAATAAAACGGACAAAAGATTTAAATGCCTAGATTTATATAGAGTAACTCACCTCGACCAACGCCGGAATTAAAAAAACCTGTCGTAAAGATAAATTTGCAAGTAATCAGCCATTTCTTCTTGTAACAAGTACTCTCCGAATGTTGGATTAAAAGACGCAAATGATACAGTAAACTCAATCACACTACAGGTCGATTTATTTTTGGTCCGAGAGATCAAAACTCAAAACTATGAGTGGGACGTAATGGGATTTTTATTTAATGTTCACATTAAAGTATTTCTTCAAAATTGATTCATGCTGCATCATACATGAAGTGGCAAGTTTCTTTTGATCTTGTGACAAAGTTGGAAACACCACTGAGCCATAATTAATATTCGCCAACGCTTGATGTTGATTTGACAAATTCATTACGACAGATTGTTTCCCTCCAATCAAAACTTTATAAATTAGTTTTGATAACGTACATTGGAAATTATCTAATCAATTTAGATAAAATAAAAGACAAATTGGCGAGGGAAAAGTTACATCAAGAGTTGTGCGACAAAATTGATTATAAATCAAATAGTGCACTAGTTTATAAAACAGGAGCTACATTATTTTCCAGTATCCTCGCTTATATAACTTGAAAGGGTTGAATTATTGTGTGCTTTACAATAATAGAGTTTGGATAAATCAAATATTCTTAGATCCAATTCTAGAACGATCAAATACATAAAATAAGAGAATTTTGGAGAACCAACGCTTTTTGAATCGTAATTATAAAGAGATTTTTTATTATTTCAGCTTGCGCTTTTTTGTTGCAGAACAAGTCCCCCGCGGCTCTAAAAATAAAGTCGACACTTGCTACAGAAGCCACTCTTATAGTATTTTGAAAACAAACAACTCACACATATTGTCCTAAATGTCCGACGTAATATTATTAAAGCACTAGATTAGTTATTGTGTAGCTGTGGAGAAAACTCATCCCAAAGTTTGAAAAATGCCAAAAATAAGTTCGACACTTCTCCAATTTTCAAAAAAGACCTTCCTCTGCTGTAATGTGTATTACATTTAGTTATTCATTATCATTCACTTATGTTTTGACATTCAATAATATCATGATCGTAATGATAATCTATATTATTAGTTACATATGTGTAAAGTTCTTAATTTGTAAAACAATCCTGAACATTTATTTCAAAATAGACAACATATCATACATTGCACTTGCATCTTCCTCACTCATTGATGGAGCATGGAACAGTTTCTCCTTATGATTTTTGTTATCGTCTGAATAGGTTGTTGAGTTGAAGAAAAGTCCTACTCTGTTGTCTTTTATAGACAACATTTTACACGTTGCGCTCGCATCCTTCTCGCTCATTGAGGGGGCATGAAATAGTTTTTTCCTCTTAGGATTTTTGATGCTGTTTAGTAATTGCTGTTACAATGCGCTCTGGCGGGGCAAAAGGTTCAATGCGTTCCATGTTTATCTTTGACTCATCATACAAGAATCTTGCATTACACAAATAATTAATAGTCCCATCTAGGTCTAAATCTTTTGGAATGTTTTGTAACGCTTTTGTTCTTAACAGAGTATACCCGTATGTAACCATGTATTGAATTCCCAAATCAATAGATTGGCATGCTTCTTGATATTGACTATCGTCTAAAAATGCGAACTTTATTTTCCCTTCTCTCTTCTTCACATGTGATAAGGAATACTTGATCATATTGAAGCTTTTCTTTTTTAATTGTGTAGCTCCCTCAGATTCATCATTCGAAAGCTTTCCTTTGACAATGAAATAACCTACGTATGATGGCATCACATCTTGTTGATCCATATCGGCGTACTTCAAAAATCTATTATGAAAAGGTACAATTGCTGAGCATCGAGAACCTTGAACAATGTCTGTGTTTGAGTGATATAACAAATGTAATGCTGAATTCACTAGACCTCCATGATCAATGTTGCATTGTACGTTTATTTGATGGCAATATAAATCTCCACCATGACAATCAGGTGTTTTAAATGCTAACACATATCCTGGAAAAGTCGAACAATCATTCTTGTCATAATGACTAGAAGATGTAGATCCATTGATATTTATATACATTACAGGTATTTCAAACGGGTATTCAGGATAAACAGTTTTAAGTTTGGTCATAGCTGACGCCACTCGTTTAAACCCACCAATATTATTAGTTTCTAAATCAACTAAAACTGCTCGCTCAATTACTTTAAAGGCCCAAATAATTTCGCTTCTAGAATTGTCAAACTCTTTCTCGTTCAAAATCTTTCTTAAATCGGTTGACATTTCTGTGACTTTATCATTCTTTTTTTGAAACCCTAATCCAACAATTAACTTGTACACGTTCTGACTCTCATCATAGTTTTTTTTGATTGGAATGATTTGTAGTTTTTTAACGAATCTAGGATTTTATATACTCTATCAGCAACATTTTGCGGTATGTAACGACGGTTATAAGCTAAAAGATTTGCGTTCATGTAAGAGGTTTGTATTACATGACTGTCGGTAATTTTTATTTTGTCATTTGTGGGATGGTATTTATTTGCACCTGCAAAATCAAGCGGCGCTTCTACCTTTGTTGTAGGCAAATTGTCAAACTTGATTACATTAAAAGAAATGTTCTCAATTTCATTTAGATTAGTCACTATTTCAGTAGTAGGTTGTTCTTTAGCCTTCTTTGGATATTGCTCGTATTTGTCATTCAAAACTTTGAGACGCTGTTCGAAATCGCAATGTAAAATGTCTAATTCTTTTTTGTACTCATTATATTTATCCTTCTTCGCTGTTAAAGGGGTATCGCTGTGATTAAAACATGCATAGAGTTCAGATTTTTTAAAGTCACTTTTCAGTTTTGAGGTAATGAGCGCGCTCTTTCGAAATAACCATTCGTAAAAAGGTAAGGAGTCTTCGGTAATTTTGAATCTGTTTCTTCCTACACATTGATCGTATGTTTTACCTTTTTCGGTTGCTTTCGCATGACAAAAGTAACAATGTGGCTGCTTATTCATTTTTATTGTAAAACGTAGGCTTTTCATCCTCAGTAATAGAAGAACAAATGACGCATATAAATACCCCACCTACAATATTAGAAGAATTAATAGCAATGGATAAACAGACGTCTAAATATTACATTCAATACAATATTGACGAAGACACCAAAATGGAAGAGAAAGTGGACATCACTAGTGGATCATTACACTGATGACATGTTTGGATAAAGGGAACGAAAAATTGGGATGCGACAAACACCATACGAAGAAAATACAAAGTACAAAACAACAAATCCAACCTAAAATGTTCCTTCCAATACAGGTTTCATGTGAACAATGTCAGATCAGGATGATGACGGTACTAAGAAGATGACATAAGCGCCAGACATTATCGGCAGAGATTCACCACACGCTACTTGCGACGAGCAAATCAATTAGGGGCTACCTCTATGACGTTAAACATTTAATGCTCCAAAGTTCCAACCCATCATCAACCGCCGCGATGCCAACAGCACCAAAACATTGCAACATCAACGTCATCAGTACCGACTTCAAAAGTATTGCAGACATTAACTGTTGAGACTCTTCAACATTGATGCTATCAAGAGATAAACGAGTAACAACACATCATGGGCCACTTTGACACAATTGACACCAACACTTGCGGAACTACAAACCATGGAGGGTCCTCGAAATACATTTCTGATGCGCTGAGGAAAAATTGCATAATCCATAAGATTGCAATGACGCGTTAATGTCCCCATCAAAAATCCCTTCGATTCATTAATGTACATTTACAATTTCCATCATCACTATTCGATCAACATTCGGAGTCGAACAAGCAACAATTGAAAATCATCTCAAACGAATTATTTCTGTTCAGCAGCAAAAGGGATTAGATCGGCTCACAACAGATGGACATTTTTAAAACTCTGATTGAATCAAATCATTTACAAAATTATACCGCAAGAAGAAGTAGCATGACATTTTTCATATATGAATAAGAACCATGTAGGAGACCAACCATCAGAGCCCATTCGATCATACATGAAATGTATTCAATTCGGATTTCAATACATTTTCCACACCAGACAGCAACTCGTAGTAGATTCAATGACAGATGATAAACATTTACATTCGTTACGAGTGGATCAACATTAAACAAATCTAAATCGTTGCAAATGAAGAGACCATTATGTGATTCAAGATGACAAGCTACATCATTTAACACCAATCACACAGAAACGCCAAAACTACAAAACCAAAATATCACAATTAACACTGCCCACATCATCAGGAAACAACTCTAAACTCCTATCCATCCCCAACTCCGACCACCTCAGAATTGAATCAATGAACATTTGGGGATTGGCTGACTACAAACTGTCATCCTTTCTGAACGATTTGAAAACACAGATATTATCCTCTTCCAAGAGCTCAACAAACACACAACAAACAACAAGAAATCCAAAGGTTGGATCGCCGCGCTTAAATCTGCCCTACCAAATCACCACATTATTCTCAACGTGAAACATTTTGACACTAAAGATCAAACTGCCAAAAGAGTATACAATGGCACCTGCTTTGCGATACTTAAATCAGTCAAGAAAAGACTATGCAGTGACATTACGAATGAGAATCTCATCGAGGGCAGACTAACATCTACCCTCTTTGAGCTCGGCGACCAGAAAATTTGCGACGCTAATGTGTATATGCCAGCCGACCACAATCCCGAGGCCATCTCAACTACCGAAAAAATCCTTCAAAAATTAGATGGGGTAATTGAAAATTGTCAAAACGTCAAAGCTGATTTCGTCATTGCTGGTGATTGGAACTCATCAGAATCCGATCAACCAAAAGCAAAGAAACAAATTACAGACTGGTTCTTCAAGCACCAACTTAAATCCGCCAACAACGACAAAAGAAAAGTTATAGTCATGGACAGACGACGTCACCGGTTACATTTCAGACCATGCAGTAGTAGGTGTTTAGATGTCTGCAGATCATTTTCTTGTTCACAACTCCCCCCCTGTAATTTGGCAAAGCAACATTCCCAAATACCGCCAAGTCTCATTTTGTAAAGAATTCTCACTATTATAGGAGGTGATTGATAAATTCATAGCGATATGTGAAGAAGCAGGAACCAAGTCGAAGATTATCAGAACACGAATCAACAACCAAAACAAATTCCAAACCAAAATCACCAGACAAGCCATCAATAAGCTCAAACAGCTTCACTCAAAGAATAACAGTCTACTGCAAGATCAACTACCAACCAAAGACATTGAAGTTTTGATAACCGATTAAAAGAAGACTAGCCTTCTTGACAAGGGATAAACTTTGTGAAGAATGGAATCCATTGGCACTTGAATCCAACAATCTATCCAAAAGAGCAGCTTTTAATGTTGGCGGCAGTAAACGTCGAAGTTGAAATTAACCCTCGAAATTCTGACGAAATGAACAAAACACGTCAAATATTCGTAGACAGAAGTAAACGCCCACCCCCAAATCTCTCTGGAATTCTCTAGTATGTATCTAAGCCATCACACACAGAGATATTGATCAGTAAAAAACATCTCTTCGACGCTCGAGCAGATCACACCCAAAATACCTCAATCATGGCTCCAATAACTACTCGCGAACTGAAGTCTTGGGCCAAGAAATGCAACAACTACTCCTCCGCTGGCTGGGATGGTATCCCTATGCACATCATCAAAATTCTTATAAAATCGCCATTGACCCACTATAAGTCGATAAGGAAAGAGTTCAGGGCGTTTGTTGACACTTACTTTAATCCAAACTGGCACAATGTACAACATGGAGAACCGTTTTACAATAAATGGACCTCTATCAGCTCATATGGATTGTGCAATGATTACAATGGTGTTGAATTAGGGGAGGCCACATTCATAGGAACTGAGTCAGAATGCCACAACCAGCAGCAATTTTCATAGAAAAGATTATAATTTTGTTTCGTAGAAAATGATGCCTGCATTATTCAAAGTAAAAACGTACAAAAACGCACATAATGAATAAATTTACCCATTGTGCTTTGTAGCATTGTACTTTTACCGTAGATGTGTCTAATGTTAATGAGCGTTTAAATGTTCTCATGACTAAAAATGTCTTGTTTCACCATTAGTGTAATCACCCCTTTAAACTATCAATTTACCTTGGTTGCCAAGTGTGAAGGAAATATATATATAAGGTTTATTGCCGGTAAGCACTCAACCGAAAAATTGAATAACAACCGATTCTGAAGCACATAGCAGTCCCAGATATGAAAGTGACAACAAAATGGAATTAAAGAGACATCTTTAATGATGGCTCCTCAAGATTTAGCAGTTGACAGCTTTAACAACATTTGTTATTTTATCGCAAATAACAATCTGTTTGAGTTAAACATCACCAGTGGAATTGTTATTAACAGTCAATATAACATAAAAGCTGAAACCATACAAAAAATACAGATAGATAGTGTCAATAACCTTATCTACCTTGCAGATGCGATTTATAAATCCATCCGAGTTATTAACCGCACTAGCGGCATGGTGAGTACAATTGCTGGTACTGAAGAATTTGGATATAATGGAGATAACATTCCAGCAACAAGTGCATTATTATCCTATACATCTGGATTAGCAGTAGACAGCATCAACAATCTAGTTTATATTGCAGACACAACTAATCATCGCATCCGAGTCGTTAACTGCACAAGTGTCTTGATAGATACATTTGCTGGTACCGGAGAACATGGATATAATGGAGATAACATTCCAGCAACAAGTGCGATGTTGTACACGCCGTTTGGAGTAACATTGACAGCGCCAATAATCTCGTTTATATTGCAGACACAGGAAATAATCGCACAGGGTTCGTTCATCGCACAAGTGGCTTAATCAATACACTTGCTGGTACTGGTAACAAAGATTACAACGGAGATTATATCTCAGCAGCAACTACATCAACAACTCGAATGCGATTATTTGATCAAGACTGAATTTTTACTTCGCATTACGGTGTAAATTAAACATGTGCCTTATAGAATTGAGAAATTCGAATGGACAAGAGATCTTTAAACATTTTTCATTTATTCAATTTCAAAATAAACAATTGAGAATCACATCACTACATTAAAAGATAAGCAATTAATAATGCAATAATAATTCCAATAATGATCCGAACATTAGGAATGTTGTTAGATGATCCGTTGTTCGCTGATTCTTTGTTCACATTCACTGATTGTGGATTGACTCCGTAATATAACAGTTTGACTTGAGGGGTTCCTCCATTTTCATCACCTTCATTTTCATCATTGTCGAGTGCAAAGCAGACACTATATTTCCTATCCCAATACATAGCCACACTAGATGTTTCAGACAAATATAAGACTGTGTTGTCAAAATGTCCTTTTTGATCTGTTATATGTGATGTGACACGGATCAAATCTTTATCAATTGACGTGTATAAAATATAGTTTGTAGACGCTTTGATTTGTAGGGCATCAAATGACATCCCATAACAACGACTCTTAAAAACCATGGAACAAACAATGTTCAAAACGAATGTACATTTATTCACCATCCAGTAAATGTGGCCCCCAATGATACTGTGACCACCCCTGCTAACATGGTGTAGAAGTGGATGTTTTCCTTCACACTATAGCGGCCATCGGTCGTTAGATAGAACCCGGTATAATAGTCAAACACAACATCCGAAATCTCTCTTAAACCAAAGATTACAATAGGGACGGACAAAAAAGTGGCCAATATTCCCCTTTGGTAATAATGCACATATCCCAACACGAACGACGCAATGCAAAGCAACATGCACAAAAGTACATATAAAAGGTGGTATAGAGCCGCCGAGGAGTGTACATAGGTTGGGTCCGTCTGCATCTTGTACAACGTTCGCAGTCGATTGGGAACAAACATTCGTGCCCACCTGTTGTACCACTTGGAATGAAGTGCAATGCCCAATAAAGTCACGTCCACTATCTCCCAATGCACTGTCATGACTTGATTGTCCGACGACATTGTGTACAACTTGTATTTTTTCGCCCCATCCAGCCTGTCCAGACTATCCTTAATTACGAGCCCCTTTGGCAAGTCGTACTGAATGTCAATTTTAGTAATTTTATTATTACCCGAATCACCAACATTTATCATAGTGTCCTCTACTACGTTGACGCCTACGTCGTCATTCTTTACCTCCTTGGTCTCTACCGCCTGAGTCGCCTCCCAGGGACAGATCCTAAATTACAATCTATAAAAAAACATGAAAGCATGGATGTTAGGGTACACCGACGGTCCGACTGTAATGTCAAACCAAACCTTTGCGCTTGTTAATCTCTCGGTAAACGCATATTTAAGCCCAGCTATCTCGCAGAACAAAGAGAACGATGTAACAGCTTTATCATTTAGTAGTGTTTGTGCTTGGGTTGCAGAGCCTCCAGAGCGAAACAAAACAATTATTATAGGAAGTTCAGATACGTACATTCGACACCTCGAAACAGGAAAGTACCTCTCCTATGACACTAACATTTATTCCAAAGTCGATAATCCGGTTGCATTCCTATCAGAGGAGCCGATATTGTGGAAGTTAAATTTTGACACATGGACCGGGCATGCAGAGAAAGTCGCTATTTGTACAATAAAAAGTCGTGGGTACATTTTATCAGCTGACCCAACCAGGAACGGCCAAGACGATGAAATTATTCTTGTGCCAGACACCACTGTTAAAAATCAGAAGTGGAGAAGGCCGAGTGACGTAAATCAGCTTTGGGGCTTTGCGTCATGCACGAAAGAAGGGAATTTGCTACACAGCACACTGGATGAATCGTCATACTGTTCGATTCAATAAAGATGTACGATTTAAAATCAAACAGTTCCACTTTTTTTGTAGGTTACGAACGGTAAAGACCACAAGTTCTCAAGTCTAACTTTTTGTGGTCTAAGCATATTAATATATCGGTGTTCAAATAAACACTTTATTTTTACTGTGCGAAAGGTTGTTCATGCGAACGTTCTTTTACAAAATGTCCAATTTTTCACCAAAAATGTGATGTTTTCCTTTTTTCCATTCGATGTTTCTTCTGGACGAAAATGTGTTCCCTTCCCATGCATGATCAAATTATGTGGGGATTGTTGAGTTTTCAATCCGCGCAACTTCCATACTCTCACTAATATAGTGGTGTCCTCATCTTGCTCTGTTTGCCGCGGTTGAGGTGATGGAGTCCTGTTTTGATGTGTTGTTTAGTCAACGTCATTAATGTACTTTCGGCATCATCGGATCCATCATCTAAGAAACATTTTGTCCTCGCACTCAGAACCAAATTGTGTGTGGTGGGATCCGCTCTGAACAGTTTGTTGTCAGGCATAAGGATGGTGATTGTTGATTCCTTCTCGGCGGTGTTGACAATTTCCATCGTGAAATCTCGGAGGGTGTTACTTTCAAATTTTTGGTCAAGCAGGTGAACACACCTTTGTTGTTCACAGGTAACAGGTGTAGTCTTGGGTGTTTCGGCGATCTTTGGTTGCTTTCCTCTTTAACATCATATCAAGAGATTGTTGTTGAAGTTTCCAAACGAGGAACATCTTCAGGCACGTGCAGACCAATTGGGGTATCCTTATAGTCAGGACGTCCATTGTATGGATTTACAACAAGAACTCAAAAATGATGGAACAATTCGTATTATCGTAAACGGGAAGAACATATCACAAGTATTACCTCAATTCAAAGTGGAACTACCAAAAAGGTCTGATGTGTTTAAGTCAGTAGGGGAACATGCATAAAATGGATTTTAAAATGAATTTATTAATTACATCATATCCTTCACGAAGTCATCAACGATCTTGCCATCCATCCAGCTAAATGGAACGTTCCCAACTAGAACGCTATTATTGAACTCCCCCCACATCACACTCCCCGCCTCTTCAATGTAGCCTTCTAATGACATCTTTAGACACCTGACAACTTTAGAATAATAACTTTTAGCAAACGGGTCCACAATTAGGAAATCGTGTGTGGCTTGTTGGGTATGGTTGAAACACCTCCATATGCTACCCCTAATGTAAGGCGTATTTTCCACTATATTATTTCCTTGGTGCAAAAAGTGGTCAGCTACCGCCTGCATAATGGCTGCAGGATCCAACCTGACTCTCCCTAGCAATCTTCCTTGAGCGCGTTCACCGAGAAATGTGCTCGATATTCGCACAATGGAGTCATCTTTTACCGATCTAGTGCTCGCTAATATAACGAAGTCACCATCGTACAAACGTTTTCTTGTATTGCTTGCCTTTTTTGCATCAATAAGAGTTGTTAATGGAGCCTGAATGTACCCAACAACAATGTTATTCACCTTGTACTCCGATAAGATTAAAATTGGTCTGTCTACACCTCCGTTTGTGCCACCATCACCGAAAATAGGTTGGGCGGTTCCTCTTGCTCTGATATCATAGAGGGTCGGTCACAACCATATTATCCGTGCCTAAATATTTTGGTGATGGTTAAATAAAATAAGAGTAGTTGATCAAAATAGTCATGTTCGGTTACAATAGTTTTGACCGGCCAAAAGACATGTAATCGGACAAACAATTTAAAGTTGTACAATCAACTGCATAGTTAAAGATGGTTACTGATGGTCAAGGACGCAAACTTGTGCTCTAGCAACAAAATCACCTTGTCAAACACTATTGACGTCAACAATGACGGGTGTGTGTTTGTAGGGACGAGAAAGATGTTCTTCAGCTTGACATTGAGTATACATTATTAAACAATAATCAAAATTGAGAAACAGAATGGTGATTTATTTAATATATCATTACAGGAGCTCTCCCACAATTTAGTTTTGAGTGCGAGGACAAAACATTTCTTAGATGATGGATCCATTTTAAGTGATGATGTAGAAAGTGATAGAATTGATGATAGCAGGAGTAATCGTGACATTAACAACGAAGATTCAACAACTAATCAAAACAGGATTCCATCACTTGGTTTATTTAAAAAAATTCTGTGGATGCTAAATCGCGTCAAAAACAGAGCAAGATAAGGGCACCGCTACATTAGTGAGCAATAAGAGTATAGAAGTTACACAGATTGAAAATTCAACAACCCCCATATAATTTGATCTTGTATGGGAAATGAACAATAATAAATACCTTCGTCCGTAGGAAACATCAATAAGAAAAAAGGCACAATATCATTTTTGGTGGGAAATTGGACACTTTGTAAAAGAATCGATTTGGCGTAACAAACCTTTCACACTGAAGTAAAAATAAAGTGTCTATTTAAATATCAATATATTAATATGCTTGGACCACAAGAAACTAGATTTGAGCACTTATAATCTTCTTTAACTATGGGTTTGATTGTTTGGTTACAAATTGTGTGATCAACTACAAAAAAAATAATCGGACATAACCACTTTATTTGATTAAAATTACTTTATCTAAACATAACTATTATATTTATGACCGATCAAATGAGTACATAGCCATAACATATGTTTATTGAAGAACATTATGGTTGTGACCGACCCTCATACAAGCGTAACATTTGTTTATGGTCAATTAGAGATATGTCACATGTCGTCTATTTTCATCTAACTCCTAGCTAACCAAAATGAAAAAGATGAACATTCAAACTGACAAGGAAAGGTCGTTCCCAGAAAAGTTTCATTCGCATGATAATGCTACGGTGGAGGAAACTCGGGCTAACAAACCTCTCATAGAATTTGATATTGGCGACGAAGAGATCTTCTCAAAAATGTTGCATGAATGTAATCATGCTCCCAGACCTCAAACTTACCACTCCATCTCAGAAATTCCAGCACATTTAAAGGAGGCGACAGGCCCTCCACCAGGTCTTCATGTCCCTTATCGTCAAAACGTCAGTAGTGAAATGAACCCACTATCCTTTTCAGGTGAAATTTATTATTTTGACAAGGGTAATACCCGTTTTACTTATGAAGGTAATTATCTCAACAAAACCACTAACTGTTTTAGAGTACAAAAGAGTTCTTGGGTCTGTTTGGGGATTTTATTCACAGTATCCGTTTAATGACGCAGTGTTGAAAGTGATTGCATTTTTCTTTCGTCGTGGTTTAGATGCTATCGTTGAGAGTCCGCACATCCTCCTACGAGATTGAAATAATTTGATTTGAATTATTATTGAGGAAGTTGTGAGTCAAAGTCAATAGAGACATAAATACTTGAGCGCTGTGAGTGTATGACATATCATTAGAATCAGCGCAAAAAATCGGGTATGATGATACACTTACATTTTTTTTTGTAATGACCAATGATATAAATATAATAAAGGACAAGGTAATAAAGATATACAAGGTAAGCTAGAGTGTTTTATAAGGTTATAAAATAGTTTTATAATTATAATAGTGAACAGGGCAGCAAAGGTCCACTATGTGGGCCGCAGCGCCATGTGAGGTTATAAGATGATTTGATAATCAAGATTTAAAAAATAACTAAAGTGTTAAAAAGCTATAAAATAGGTAGTAGAGCAATAAAAATCAATTAAATTTTAGAGGCTTATAATATTGATTGAAGCGCCATGTAAAGTTATAGGGTGATTTGATAATCAAGATTTAAAAAATAACTAAAATGTTATAAAGCTATAAAATAGGTAGAAGAACAATAAAAATCAATTAGATTTTAAAGGCTCATAATATTGATCAAAGCGCCATGTAAAGTTATAAGATGATTTAAATTAAATTGATTTTGATAAAATCTTTTTTGATTTCATTAATATCAATTTTTTATACTGATTTTAGCGCCATCATCAAATAAGAAGAATTTTTAATAATTGATTAAGAATGTGACCTGATTTGATTAATTTGATTTAAATTGTCTTTAAAAAATTATTTCTTGGTCTTATAAGGCTCGAAATTTTGCGTTGATTTTAATAGTATACTCAGATTTTAAAACCGATGAGTTTTGACTGAGAAGACATCATGATTTAACTGATTTGATTTAAATTGTCTTGGAAAAAATCTTTCTTAGTGTCATAAGACTCGAAATTTTGCGCTGATTCTAATGGTATACTCAGATTTTGAAACCGATGAGTTTTAACCAAAATTATATCTAGATTTGTCTGATTTGATTTAAATTACTTTTAAAAATATCTTTCTTGGTCTTATTAGACTAAGGGGATGATTGTATGGCGTTATTAGATAATGGAATCTCTCCCCTAGATAGATTGTACTGCTCCGATATGATGAATCCTGGTTGCACTAAATAAAAATAAGCACTGCTAACACTGTTTGCAAGGTTGATAGTTGCATTTTTGATGCTGTTAGGGTCTCGGTTTGATAGAGTGTTTAAGTCATAGTAAATGTATGCACGATCTGTTGAAGGACCACTTCCAGAATAAAATATGTTGTTGTTTGTGTTGTCTACATAGGGACGAGCTGCAGAGTGTGGTTGTATTATGGTAAAATCACCTTGTACCAAGAGCGTTGCAGCTTGAGCCACGGCTAATAGAAATAGTGCAGAGATTCTGGTGGTTGTCATGTTTTTTTGATGAAATTTATCTGTGAACCAAAAATACTTTAGCTTAATTAAAACTTTCACCTTATCAAGATTCAACCGTTTTGTTTGTCCAATCCTATAAGTAGCGGGACAACTAGCATTACAAAATAGAACGCATTCAGAAGCATGAGGGATTGAAGGAAACAATAATGTCAATCGAAAATCTAACAGATGTGCTTTCTTTGCTGCAACAAACAAGAAATACAAATGGGTTGACGACACTGATAATGAAATTTATAAACCCCTCATGTATTTATTTACTTTTCATTCTTGACAGCCACAACAGAATTCCTTTCTTGTTTCCAATCTTGATCCTGTTTCGCCTAAAGGATATTCCACCTCTTTGACATCAAATTTAAAAAACTCCCCCAATTTGCTTGAAAGCTCTGCAAATGACGTGGCATCCACTGCCTTGACGCGACCATCATTGCGCGTCACGCTCACTTTGAGAATTCCACCACCCACTACAATAACATGTTGAGTACTTTAGTGTGTTGTGCATGTGACTTACTTAGTTGAAGTTGATTGGGTGCCCTCGCTTTGTCACTCATGCTAACCATTTCAGCGTAGGTGTCGTCTCTTTCCTTAGTGTACTTGAGCCTCTTTATGGTTGGTGACTGCTCCAACTTGTCAGCCTTTGTGATTGGTGGCCGCTTTTCTGCTTGTTTCTTTTTTTATTTTGTTTTTCTTCATAATCGGATCTCATCTTTTTGACTTGGTCATCCGTGTATTTTGATTCGTACCCTTTGAGTTTCTTCGCATCAAATGTGTATCCTTTCGCCATATCAATCAATTTGACAACTTCCTCTCCCAATAGGTAACAAAGGTTGCTTCTGTCCAAATCGATCAACGCGTCATTCTTGATGTCAAATGAACGAATGTGATGTATGCGATTGGCAAATGAATAAACGACACTAAGGTAGAGCGTTCTTTTGACATCTTTTATGGCCTTCTTGTACTGTTCTAATCTATTTTTGGCATCGTTTTTTTGAAACAAGTCGAACAATCGATCCCTATTCATGATGGTTGTCTCTGAATCCAGGACTGATTGCTGGCACTTGGCCGTGACCATCATTTGATTCAAACCATCGTGTTCCCAGAACGCAGCCCCGTCAGCCCCAAAAGCAGTGGGAGGTCTGATGATTATGTTTTGTTTTTCTTTTGATTCCACAGCCATTTGAATTAAGCGCAAATCATAATCGATCTGGCTTTTCAATTCTGTTTCTCTCACGCAATTGCCTTCTTGGTCGTCGTCCGCTTGTTCATGTCGGACGCTTTGGGGCAAGCTCATGTATGGTTCGAGATTCATTTTATAACAGAGTTCCTTGTCGTCTTTTACATTCTTTGACTCATCAATTCTTTTCATCTCAATCTTGTTGTATATTAATTTGTTGCTCCACCCAAAGTTATTGAATTTGGCTTTCTTGATCCAATCGAAATCATCGTCATCGTCAGCATTCCTTGTGATTGGCGTTACATGTTCAAGCAGATTAGCCATGGCACCTTCTTTCATGAGGCTGTAAAAGACGAGTAATTCGAATATGTTCTCTTGTCTAAAATCAGTACTCTTGTTTCGAATGCACGCTCCCGAACGTTCTATAGCCAGTTGAACCACTTGATCTCGAGGTATGATGCCACTCAGTTTTAACAATTCAATAATACCAGAAGTCGGCGCGATTCCCAAGTAGCATCGTTGTTAAACAGTCCATGATGATTTTGGATTCTTGCAAGGATAATTGTGCTCTTCTGAATCTGTTGAGAATAATTTCGAAATTCGAGTCAAACGCGGCGTTGATGGCATCGATCAAATTTTCTTCTCCAATTTTTTATGATCATACTTCATCATTTGTGTTACCAACGCGGATGTACGAATCCTACCAAAAATTTTTCGTATGATCGTGGGTGGGGTACCTTCACATGCCTTGCTGATTTTTAATGTTTTTCGTAAGACAGTCATGACTTCCTTTGCGTCTTTGATGAACGGAAACTTATTAAATAGATCCATCAATTGATTTATGGCATCCTCCCGCTGCCGCTTTGTACGTACTCTTTTGCGTCCTTCAACCTGAGCTGTGTTCCAGCAAACGCTGCGTAATCGTAACCGGGAAACACACAAACCAATCCTGTGATCGCATACAGTAGATCTCTTGGAACTGTGTATGTTTTTCTGTTATCATTCTTTGTCGCAAAGAAGCTAAACGTTGTTTTAAGTGTAAAAGTGTTCCGCTTACAGTTCGGTATATTCTTCTCTGAGCATTTGTGCCTCATCGAAACATATTCCAAGCTTGACATCACCACCTTCTGAGATCGAGATGCTCACCTCTTCATCCTAATCGAGGATGATTTGTATTATTATAACTAACTATTAAATAGGGTAATACACCGAAAACGTAAAGTCTTCTTGGGCACAATACCGCATGCGAAAACTCTATGCGAAGAATGTGAATACATAATTATATTAGGGCATTTACAATGCTAAAAATTCACGGTTTGTATTAATCGATGGTCGAAGTTATTGTAATAACTATCTTTAATTTTCATAATTTGTACATGTTTAGTTGTGTGTAACTCCCCTACCTAGAAGTGAATCGAATGTTCTATCAATTGCCCCAACAAGAGGTTGAATGTACTTGGCGCCCATGACTGGTGCTGAAGGATGTGGCCTTGTCGGTGCTTTCCTTTTCGCTTCCTTCAAATTCTCCTCTAACTGTATCAACTCGTCTGTTGTGAGCTTCGCTTGAAGCGCAGGGAAGATGTAATTTTCTTCCTCTTTGAAGTGTTCTAATTCTATCATTATGAACTTTTCAATTGTTCGTTGATATAGATCTGGGGAGGTATCTGTTTCTGGATCCATACTCCTCAGCAGTAGCAGCTATTTCTTTGCTGATATGATCATCAACAAGAACCCTCTCCAGCCATTTATAGGCTTGGAGTTTCTCTTGAAGTAAGGGGTATAAGTACTGCTCCTTTGCAGATGAATGTTGCGAACTGTTATATATTATCATGTCGACCATTTGCTTCAAATCTTTGATGGTGTTTGCTTCCTTTACCCTGTCGAACAAGCTGATTATGAAGTTGTGGTCATTAATGAGAAATTTTATTCCGTCTCCAGATGCTCTCGATGTCATTTTTTTATTGTACAATAAGCCCCTGCTTCAAAGATCAAATCTATAATTGCAAGCCTTTGTTTATAAATAAATTAGAAATAAAGCGATTGTAAGTAAACAAAGAAACTCGATCGTTGTTATCTTCAATAATGATGCTTATCCTCCTCTTCCTCGTCATCGTGCTTTCAGCATCATTAGATTACCTCTGTAAACTTGATTTGAAGGAAGAGTGAGGAGGTCACCATCAAGAATGATTGGCAATGCTGGACGATAGTGAATTAGTCGTTGGCGAGCACCCAAAAAGGCGGGAGAAATAGTAGGAGTGGAGCTACAAAACAAAAATATCAAGAACATAAGCGGCCGGCTGGATAATCTACACAAAT
Source organism: Acrasis kona (assembly GCA_026419775.2). Classification (NCBI taxonomy): domain Eukaryota; phylum Heterolobosea; class Eutetramitea; order Acrasida; family Acrasidae; genus Acrasis; species Acrasis kona. The sequence goes on along the minus strand of JAOPGA020001808.1, from coordinate 3,545 downwards.
ATAGAGACCTACTAGAAGAGAATTGAAGGATGCGAACTATAAATGTATCCTCTCAAAAGAACTACTAGCTGCACTAAAAAGTGGAACAAAAACTGCAGGAATGGACGGTATCCCAAAAGATATAATCCTCAGATCTAGACCATTCACACTAACATACGAGGACGTGAAACATTACCGACAGATTGCAAAAAATTATACGTACCTTTCTCAGCAGAAAACAGAACATGTTCATCACTATGATAGATATTTATTAAATAGAGCTATGGAAGTAGCTAATACATATAAAACTAGTGAAATACTAATACCTATACTGAGTTATGCCGATGACCCAACCATTTGTCGCAAAATATAAAAAGTAGAAACAGAGCGCTCAAAATACCACAATACTCGACCTTAGTATCAACATGGATGAGAGTGAATGTGCTAACTTTAAATGGAAGGCGGAAAATTAACTGACAACATAAGTACATGGAAACAAATGATAGTGCACAATATCAAAAAACTCCTTCCAAATTTCTATCATATGACAAAATCTGGGCCGCACTAGGGACTCTAGGTCTTGGCAAGTATTTAGTTCTTGCTTGATTGGTCAAAAACTATTCGCTGCCGGAATCGAACCGACGACCTCTGCCGATTTCATATATGTGTTAAAGCAGCTATCTATTATTAGAATTGATACCACCAACTGATATAAGCGAACATATAATTAAAAGCGATGAAATTAAATTAATTGTTAGAAATTAGAAGAGTTGCCACCACAAATCTACAACAAGACAGGGTTATTCTATCTTATAATCTTTAATCTCTCGCGGCAATATTACACAGCATGCATTACAGAGTGGTAAATTGAAGTTGTTATGGTAGATGTATATCAAATTTAGATTTGCATATGGTGCCATGATTAACGTTTTTACGAAGAAATTTTTATTCAGATTGAAGTATTGGTGCACTTTGTGGATACATCGGGCTTATTGGCGACAAAGCATAGTCTGTTTTGTCTTCTGGATATGAAAACATAATTGGGTTAAACGCTTTTGCAGCGGCAAGAGTACAAAAAGACCCGGTCGCTCTGTTCAAATAATATTTAGATTTGACATCAGAACCAGACAATCCCAATCTCTTTGCAGAACGTTCATACCTATTACCAATAATATTCCACATGAGCAAGGTCAATCCGCTAACAAACAGCACCAACGCAGAATACACTGCCACGGCAGCTCTATATGCAGTGGCGCTCAACTTTGTTCCAGATGTTGGTTGGAAAACACTCAGCAGATTAATGGTAATAAGAGGACATATAATAGCACTTAAGCTGACCGCATAACCCATAAACATTACAACACGTCTCGATGCGCTCCTCGATACTTCACGTCTAATCACCCTGGGTAAAATCAAGTCGGGCAACAGTTGGAAAATGTAAAACAACATTCCAGGGATCCAAATCATTGGAATTAAACCACCAAAAGAAAACAGCATGGTAGCAATCATAACATTTCTGGCACAAGAAGAAACCAAATCAACTTTTGTTTTTAATATCCTCCTGCTACCATAAATACGAGCCAAAACAAATCGAATGGTAGTGGTCACAATTTCTATAATCATGGACAAACCCTTTGAAAAGAAAGTTTGAGAAACAAGAAAAGCCAACATGCGTACTCCTCCATTAATATAAAACAAATCTCTATTAGAACGAGCAATGATGGCATCAAAAAGAAAGGGGAAAATAACGCTCAACAAAATCATGTAGAACATTGTTTTGATGGCATAAGACCTCATATAAGTGCTTTTCATTTTGTGCTTCTCTCCTCTCGTCAACAGCTCTGTGGCAATGGTTAAGAACTCATTCAAGATGGAAATGAGAATAGGAAGACCAATGGGAATCAGGTCCAATAAAAAAGAGGTGTTTTTTCGCAGCCTCTCATCAGTGAGCGCCAATAAACTTGACGCTCTTAAATAATGAGAGAAATCAGCAATACCATAATATCCCTCATAAGCAACAAAAACAATTACAATAGCGAGGATGCAAGCCATGATGATGATATTTAAAACTGCCATCATGATCCTCCAAATCACTTTTCTACCAATCAAAGTATCTAATGTCGTCCAAAAAATGTCGAATGGTTCCATGGCCTTCTCGATTCTATATTTTTTTTCGAATTTGATTGCGTCTTGTACATAACTGGCATCTTCGAACAAAACGAACGCAGCAGACATGGATTCAATGCTGGAATTGTTTTTGAAGATGGTGTCCATGATTCTCTTGCGAATGTTACTTAGTGCTTGTTCATCCTTTTCGCCGTTGCAACAAATCTCTGCAAGTTCCTTCTCCTCCAACAATTCTTCGATTTGACCCAGTTCGAGCGCAATATGAACATCACACACTGCTCCATACTGTTCAAAGTGACTTTTGATTTTTGCTTCCATTTGAGTGAGGGGAGTAATGTCACGTATGGCTGGTTCGTCATTTTCTTCTCTGCTCACTAGCACGGAAACCTTCTCAATGTCTGTAACGAGGAGCGTTTGGAACTTTGGAGATACTTTGCGAATAGACAAGGCATCTGTTCCTGCAACAAGACAAAGAGAAATGAGACCAACAAGAGGATAAAAGCACATGATGATGACGTGCGCTAGTGTGTGGCCCTCGAATGGAGTCAAAGATGCCATGGTTAGTGACCCAAAATCACCATAGGTCAGTGTTCTGCTCTCATCTTTGACAATTACATCAATCGGTGTCGCGATTATAATGGTCAAGATTCCTAACACCGCAACTAGAATTGCAGAGTGGAATCTACTTAATCCATACACAATGTTATCTGGATCGGTGATGCGGAATTTTGCTTCGTTCTTGGAATTTGGATAGAAGAGATTACAATATTGGAAAACACAACCAAATATTGTAATAGAGACAAGACCTATGAAGAATAATGGGATACTAATGATGAATCCAGGACTATCAAAATAGTTTGAATACGCAGATATTACGCTAAAGTAGTTGTTCGCATCGTAGGCAACCATGCACGTTCCATTATAATTGACTACATATCCAACTGTGTACTCTCCTGGTTCCGCCAGAAATGTCAAATCCATGACGGAGAATGTAACGGAGTAGTTGTTATTGTTGGGTTTGAATAGTAATTTGGTTACATTAGATGATAGTGTTACTGCTATGGGATCGTAGAAGCTCTGGTTCTTCTTGTTTACAAATACACCAAAATTTATATCAATGCCACGAATGGACTCCAAACTGCGGCCGTTAGAATCGTTGACAGGCATAGATAACACAGGTTGTTGATCGAATCCTCCCTCACGCATGTTCACAATACTATTGGAGTGGTCTGCGAGAATTAAAACTGAATCGAAAGTTAGTCGTTTTGTGTGGGGTAGAAATACGTTTGAGCGGGCATTGACTCGTATTTGTGCTTACTTGGTTACATGTGGGTGGCGAGTATGGATTTGCATCATTTTGAAAATTTTCCCAAACAGAGTTCTTGAACCTTCCATTCAACCATTGAGTTGTTGTGTTTGTACATTGAGATTGATTAAAT
>JAOPGA020001806.1:0-13112 GCA_026419775.2 Acrasis kona | reverse complement strand
GGACCATTAAAAGTGTAGTGAGCACTTCTAACGAGACCCCTCACACGCCCACCAAGTAACCCCACTACAAGTTAACAAGATGAGAACATGAAGTACTCTGCCTAAACCTACATCACCTAGCTGCCCATCAAAAAGCAACCGGCGACGCTGAGTGGGATTGAAATGACGAAGTGAAGCATGTAGAGAACTTTCATGCCTCGGACAACAACTCTACCACACATATGGAACAGAAGAGAATAAGACGTCGACTGTTACCCCCGAAGGATGTGTGGCGTTCTAAGCGTTGACTTTTACAACATCTCCCACCAAACTGCGGATTTCGAATCCATGTGCATCCTGTGACAGTATGACCTCCCCTTCCAGTAATATGTTATGTCGTAGGTGCCCGCAATGGACATCCATAACTGGTTTGATTGCTGATTTTTGCTCACAACACAAAGGATGTGAGTGGTTGCCGTTACACCAATCCGGCAGATCAGGGCGAACCTATCAGGCACATTGCTGTGCATCGAACGGTCTTTACTTCTCATTGTCAACAGGGCACAGAGGGAAACGCTATTGTTAACCTAAAGCAAATGTACGTGGGTAAAACCAAGCCAAACTGAACCTAAAAGGTTTTTACCACACCAGGAGAATATATCCTGTTGTACAATGCGATGAGTGTAACAAATGAAAGTGCGACAATCTGAACTTTTAGTTACGTTACCTTGATTGTGCAACAGCTGACTTCGCGAAGATGTGCAGAAACACCGACCGACTGTACAACATGTATAGCATCAACCTTTGGCGTTCAATGTCTTTATGCACAACCTTCTTCGCCAATCCGGCTGAATCAGGTTTAAATGTGTGTTTCGTAAGGTATCTGTCAAAGTTTGTCAATGTCAAGATAAAGTGGGTTACTTACCTTCTTTATAGGGTGTACTTGTCGGTTATGGCTTCAATAGCATATGGCATGGTTCTCAACGGCAGAGGATGTGCATTATGGATGCTTCTTGCCTCTTAGGATGTCTCCTGATGTCTTTGTTTTGGATTTTGTTTTGTTCAATTTTTTCCTTTATCGGTTTTTATAATTGTCCGTTACAAAAATAATTAGTATGTTGGTTGACCATCACCTACACAATCATGTTGAAGTGAGATATTCAGATTTACAATGCGTGTACAACCATTTGTAAGACTTGTACCTTTTTGAATCAAGATCCAATCACCTTTAATGATGAAGATATCATGAGAATACCTAATGCTACACTTCCAGACGATTTACGAAATCGCTCATTATAAATCACACCACAAAGCCATCGGCATTTAAACTGTTATTGATTTAGAGGGATGTCATGCTCGGATATAACTAGATGGTCATTATTTGAGTAAATCTAAAGTTTATTGCGGAAAGTAGTTTTGAAACATTTTCAAGTGTGGAGCTTCAACATCAATTCCTATTGAATACCCGCATAAAATGTTTGGAGTTGAAATGAAAATCAACTCAAAACCGCTACATAAATCAGTACTGGGTTGAACGAACATCAATAAATAACTTTGAAACACGAAATCTTGAATGTTCCTTCTTTCCCTAAAAATTTGATGGTGCCGTCGTTTGTGCTGGTTCCTGTGAAGGAGAAATAAGGAATTGGCTGTTTATTTATCATGATCAATCCAAATTTGTCTTTAATTACATAGAAGCTTCCCTGTTGATAATGTGTATTGAAAGAAATAAATCAGAATGTCAATTTAAACTACAACTCGTCTGTCCTGAAAGAACAAAACTTGACGGATATGAATCGAAGAATTTTTAACGACTCTGTGGCAAAATGATGGAACACAAATGTATGCAATAAAAGTAATGTTTTTAATAACACCTATTTTAATGTACAGTTCTAGAATTCTGTTCGTCTGAAAGGAGAATTACCTTAGTGTTTGAAAAGAAATCCCTCATTAATGCAACCGTGCTTTGTAGCTTTAGCTTTCCCTTGGATTTGCTCTTTATTACGATGATTGGGGTCACGTGATAACCTTTATCGAACAAGGTTTGGGCTGTTACTTTACAGGCGTTCGATTGATCGACTAGTAGAACTGGACGAGGGTGGCAATCATATGATTTATTGAGATTTTGTATAAGAATGTGACCTATTTTGGTATATCTCGGGATGATTTGCTCGTACATGTAATCATGAAACATGCTGTGGGATGTAATTTCGATCATGACATTTGTTGACATATGGTTGTCCTTCTTTGTGGTGATTACGTGCCTCTCTAGATGGTTTGTCTCCTACGTACGTATGTGTAATAAATTCTTGTACCATTCATGGTTGAAAAACGTCTACTGGCCCACTGCTGTTCATTCTATTTTTTCTTGCGGTAGAATTTGATATGAGCGACAGGTACACAACGGGCGTGAGTATTACAACAATTAACGTTTCATCAGGTTCATGTCATCGCATTGGTTGTTTGGGATTGAGTTACAAAGGTAGGATCGATAAAGTTCTTTCAAAATCATGTTTGGTCAGGAAGCTTCTAGCCGATAGCATTAGGAATCGTGCATTTCAAGAGGCCTTTCGCAGGATTGTCAAAAACGGAAAGTCGCACGTGATTGATATAGGCGCAGGAACTGGATTTTTATCTTTTCTAGCGAGTCGATTTGGTGCCAAATCATGTTCTTTAATAGAATGCTCACCTGAGATATCACAAATGTCCACGATACTTGCAAAAACGAACAACATTAAAAATCTTCGCTTCTACCCTCAACATTCCACCGAGATTCGAAAACCCCCTTTAGGAGATATTGTCGTGTCAGAAACTCTCGGAAATTTTGCTTTGGAAGAGAACATTATCGAAAACATGGAGGACGCAAAAAGATTTTTAAAGCCAGGTGGCACTCTAGTTCCAAGGGCAGTCGAAATGTTCGCCGCTCCAGTGATAGGAAATACCATTCATAATGAACTGCATAGTGGCTGGGATCACATCAGTCACGAGTTTGAAATGAACTTTGAATTGGCCCGAGAGCTTTCAACGAATAACATGTTCGTTAAAACGATTCCTCCTAGTGATATATTCGGAGGAGAGAGCGGAGCAAGGGCATACGATTATGTAGACTTTAATCAAAAAAATTCATCCATCCGACACTCTGATGTTGTATCGTGGAAGATGGATGCAATAAATATCTATGGCTTCTGTTTGTGGTGGAAGTGCGAACTTGTTCCGGATGTTTTCATTTCGACAAGTCCATTCTCTCCGAAAACACATTGGGACCAGATCTATCTCCCACTAATAGGTGCGTAATAATATTCTCTTCTTGTTTCCAACTTAATTATGATAGAACCTATAAAGTGTGAGAAACATGATCGATTAGAATTTGAGACTAGTACTGACTCAAGATATGAAGTTGGAATAGATGTCTCGTGGAGAGTCACACAAAAAAGAGGTTCTAATGTTATAAAAACTTTTGATAGCAAGCAATCTCGAACAAAAGCGAAAATAAAAGAATGAAGGAGGTGTTACAGCCTTACATTAACATTTCTAGACTCTAATTCTTGAATAAATCTTTCAAATTACCATGTGCTTGTTTTTTTTCCAATGGTTTACTTGTTTACAACAACAATATGAAGTACACCATTGTTTAATACTATTTAAATGTTTTGTTGTTTATTTATTTACATTATAATTTATCTGCGTGCTGCAATTTGTAATAGACCAGCAATTAGATATAAACCACCAGCAATAACCCACAAGACACCAGCTTGTGTTTGGAATGATCTGGTTTCGGCAGCTCTTAGGAAACTGTGCCATGCGATGGAACCAAGTAGTAGTAACACAGAGGCAACAGTGTACATGACTGTAGCAATACCGTTCAAGTACAAGCTGGAGATTAAACTCTTTGGTGCGACTTGGAAGGTACCGTTGGTACGACTGTTCATGTTGCTCATGAATGTGTGGTACAAGAAGATACCATCAATGATTGCACCATAGTTGCGGATTAAAAAGTATGATAGAATTAATGAAGAACCAATGATCCAGATGATAGTTCCAGCGTTGAAAGTGTCAAATCTGGCACTTCCAGCCAACCATAGAGCAGCACCGATAATCATGAGGATACTTCCCAAAAAGAAAGCAATGCTACCGAAAATGTTCAAAAAGTGATAAGGTGTTCTTGTGGTCTTGTTTCCAAGATCAAACCCTCCAATGAAAGCGAATATTGATGCCAAGGTGAAGAATGAGAAGGCAATAATCCAGAGGACACCGCTTGCGACATAGTGGTATCCAAAGTCGGCCAAACTGATGGCGGCACCCACTAGTAGTAGAACACCTCCAATGAACATGGAAAGACCCATAAGGGCACCCATAATCTGCGAAAGTACTTGTCTATTTGCAGCAACTGGTGTCGCATATGCTGTTTGTGTTACGGTCGTTTGTGTAACGGTTGTGGCTCCTGGTCCGTCCAAAACTTTTGTTGGGACTGTTGATGGTAGTACTGTTGTTGTTGTGTTCATGTTGTTATTTTTTTGTTGTTGGTTACCGAAATAAATTGTTTATATATATCTTACATTTTAAAAATAAACATCTAAAAATAAAATATCTTTTATAAGATTTTGTAACACATATCAACACCAAGCCCTGTCACTGCTTACTGGAATATCTTGAAATTTCGAATAATACAAGTAGGCTAATGTTGTTACTGAACTATTATTACTCTTTATGCAAGATACAATCTCTTTATGCACAATTCTCTCTACATGTTTGGACGTCCGCGTGGATTTACGTTAAAAAGACTAATAAATAAACTTACATGTCGCCTGGTGTCTCCGTCCGTCAATAATCCAATACTTGTAAACAACTAAATCATCTTACCATGTCATTTCTGATGGACTTTTTATTGTTGTAGCTACCGTACCTACCATTTAGAAGACGTATATGATGACTTGCCTTGCAATTAGTCATTAAGATGGGATAGCTTAACAACATCTATGATAGGTCAACAGAAGTCAAGAATACTTGAACGCTCAATGTAAATGTTGTGTTGTATGTTCATGCTTTTTCTTTTGCACTGTAATTGTTGGCATTAAGTCTATAGTGTTCTTTCTACACATATAAAATACCACTGAATTTTACTGCACACAGGTAGAGGACAGACAGCTATCTATGTTAAATTATCCTCCGCTTTAATTAAAGCTTAGCTTGCTTATCTACCTCCTTCATTTGAAACTTTTTTAATCTGGTTGAATGTTTAATTTATATTAGGCTGTTGTTCGCCTACCACCTTCTTGACAGGAGTACGTGAATATTCTATTCAATTCTATAGCTATAGAATTGGATACTGCAATAGAGCAGTAGTAATCAAGTTTGAAAATCCAGATTGAAACAATTCGAGTCAACTGTCCACCAAAACATCTACAGAATGAACAAAAGAGACTATAGAATTCGTTAGTTTTCAAGCACAATTACTCACAACTATTAGAAAGTTTTAAAGCTCATGATAAAGCAAACTGTGCAAAATTCAGTTCAACAGGTTCGACGTTCGTAACGGGAGGAGATGATGGCAGAGTTTGTGTGTGGAGCGAAAATGAGCAACGAGAGTTTACTGGATCATCAGCAGTTACATCTGTTGCTATTAATGAGGATGAATCTGCTGTTGCGGTGGGTAGTGAGGGAGGCAATGTAAAATACATAAATTTGGATAAAAACAAGTCTTATAGATTTATGGGACACAAAACAAAAGTAACTTGCCTAGAGTTTCATGTAGGTGGTGACCATCTCGTTTCAGGGAGTATTGATGGCACTGTAAAACTTTGGAAGTTGTCTAATCCTTCGAAAAACGCGCAGGCTGTCCAATGCATCAAACACGGAGAGCAACCAGTAACAGCGCTAGTATGCACACCAGATGGCAAGTACGTCATTTCTGGTTCTAATGATGGAAAAATCAAAATAACCGATTTGACGGTAAACAGAGAAAAGGCTATTCTGACCGGCCACACACAAGCGGTAATAAGTTTAAGGACGCATCCAGAAGAAGAAACACTAGCATCTTCATCGCTTGATAGGACTATAAGGGTTTGGGATCTGACGAAGGGTGAAGTGATTTATGTGACAGACATTTCGTCCATTCCAATCAGATCTGTAAGCTTCCACCCACAGTTTGACTCTTTCGCTGCTGGTATGTTGTACTATATTTGATGCGTTTAAACATTGTTATAGTCACAAATGAGTCTTTATTAACATTCAACGGTTCGAAATCAAAATCAAAACTGAGCTCTGTAGATGGTGAGAAGATTAACTTTGGTACCGTTACAGATACAATCATTGACAAGAACACATTATTTATGAAAGTGATATCAGTGGCCAGCGCTGGATACATTAACATTCACGGAATCGATTTAACCACCAAACTACCGTGGTCCACAGCAAGGCAATCAAACGTAACTGCTCCCAATTCAATCTTATTCAAACTTGTTTAGGCGTCGAGCATTGATGGAGACCTTAACAACACTACGGATTTTGCACTCAATGAACTTAGATCAAGTTACAACTTTAATAAGAAGAATGAAAGAAAGACAAAGACACCATTTATCATTTATCACGATTATCCCAACAACAATCCAACATCCCCCATTGCACCACCATCCCAAGACCAGATCAAACCACCAAAAGTTGATCACAAATACATTAGCAGCGCCAGACATTACCCGGTGGGGTTGAACCCGAAGGATTTTCTTGCCGTAAGAATCTTAAATCAAGTAACAAATTAAAAATGTAGGGCAGACAAGATGTTTGTGACATTCCTGATGACGTGCTGATCAAAGCAATAACCGATCACAAAGGGGTTCATACCATATTGTCGGACCGATTAAAGAATTTCCGCATCGTGAAGCGTTTAATGTTGGACGAGAGGGAGTCAAGACAGGCCATCATCAACCTCGTCAGAACAAAGGACCACGCAATCGCTATCGACGTCATGAAGCAAATGATGAAGCCAATACACGTGAGAAGATTTTTGACTTTGGACATTTGTACATTCTTGCTTCCCCTGCTACACGAGCTTTTCCTATCACCACACGAAGATTACATCATAACTGCTCTAAGGATGGCCACCCTACTATACGAGTGTTTTTATAGAATCATAAGGGACACACTAAACGCAGGTCCTGGAAGCGTCACGGACATTAGTCAAGAATCTAGACAAGAAAAGTGTTCTTCTTGCAAAGATGTATTTGAAAAGTTGTACAAGACTGCAAACATGCGCTTTAAACATCAACTCACGGACATGGGATCTTATAGTAGACAATTTTTAAGAATGATGAACAACGCAGAAACAAGGTTATAATAAAAACATATTGCATTCTAATTACATGCTAAATCTCTCTATTCTCATACATATAAAAAAGAACATGTGCTTCTACAAAAGTTCAAGTTTATTTTCAAACAAGTGTTTATATCGATCATAGTTTAATTCATCAATATGTTTTAAAGAATGAAAGCTCCAAGGCGAATTAGTGAACGGATGAGGTTTACTTTCTTTATTCAACCTACTCCAAGTAGATTTATTAAATACATATCCCTGCGCACACATATATGGCACTACCAGAGGTTCACAAGTAATAGCGTCCATATATTTACTTAACACTCCGGACTTACTTCTGGTGTTTGGTCTTGTGTTTGTTGAGAGGTTTACCTTCCTACTTGGTTTATATAAAGAATCTGAATCCGGATCTTCTGTTCTTTTGCGTTTCTTATCATTTATTTTTGCTTGGTTCATTCTTTTGTACTTTTCTTCAATTTCACGAGATGTGATCGATGAATTATCAACGACGGCAGCTTCTACTGAAAATCCGTAGCATTCCAAGAGCATTACGCACTCTGTTTTTTTTAGGTCGACAAAGATTTCTTGAAGCTCTTGAATGGCAGTGGTGCGATCTCTAAAAAATGCGGCGGCTATATCTGAGAAATTATTAATGAAGTGTTGCTCGTCGGACGTCACGCAGTATTTGCGATTTGGATGTCCTTTGATGACCCCTTTATTGAATTCCCTCATGATAAGTTGCACATCTTCTTCGATGGTTCTTTCGCCCATTTTTGTATTGTAAAGAGTAATGTCAAAAATAATATTAACAAAGTTCATTGCCGAACATGAAAAGAAGAAGTTTATTTTTTCCACACAAATGTTGTAATTCCACTCGGAGGAACACTGGCAGGTGCTACTTCCGTTATGTCCATATCTTTTATTTGAAAGTCAAACACAACATCACTACTATTCAATACAATAAGCACCACAGCACCATCGATAACTCTCTTAAAGGCAACTACATACACACCATCTCTTGGATTTGTTTCAACCTTTATTCGCACAGATCCAGCAGGAACAAATTTTGTAAAGTGACCCAAATAAAAGTACATGACTTGATAATACAATTGTTGTTTCACATAATCGGCAATGATGGGCGCATCAACTCTAAGGTAAGAATGACACGGGCCGCCGTTAGGATCAAGTATAATGTTCCAATCCACCCACCCAGATGAAAAGTTCAAAAGTCCTTTAATAATGTCTAAACCGTAATCTTGACCTCTACTATAGTCATTTATTTTGACTCCTTCAAGATGGCAGGCTTCTGAATTGTAAAAGAACTTTGTCGGAAACTTTTCTTGTAATTTTCTAACGTAGTGATGATCGTCATCAAAGCTGTACCAATGAAACGCGACACCCGAAATGTATTTCGAAGTTTCTGTATCGGATAGGATTGCATCGACCCAAGGTGTCATGCGATCGCTATAATGTTAGTAGCTTGTTAATTTGAATCTTACCGGTTTGAATCGTAAATGATCATTTTTACGTTCGGATGATCTAGAGAGATACGAGGACCTAAATACTTTTTAATAAAATCATTTTGTGACTGGGCCGTAAAGGCACATGCTGGGATTGTTTAGATTTGTAGTGAGAAGAAAAACTTACAAGGATACGGCACATTAGCTTCTGGTTCGTTTTGTACTGTGAAACCCCAAAATTTAACACCTTCTTTATTATAGGCTGTAATGAATTTAGAAAAGTAGAGCGCCCAGCTTTTGTAAATTTCAGTGCTCTACAAAAGATGAGTGTGGCATTTAAATTTTTAATTACATTTATCAATCCGTCTGGAAAGATACTTTTGTTCATATCACCATTCTTCTTCATCCAGCCAGGAGGGCTCCATGGAGAAAAAAAGAATTCTAAATTCTTGTTCGTCTCTTGAGCTCTTTTTACAAAGGGCAACACATATCGACGGTCGCGGTCGATATTAAAGTGTTTTAGTTCGTAATCTCCAGTGTGGTTATCGCAATTATACTTGTTTAAAGCAAAATCTGGAGACCCCATAGTTATACGACACAATGAGTAGGACAGACCGCGTGGTGAGAAGTAGGCATCAATCACCTCTTGTTGCAGTTCGGGTAAAAGTAGAGACCAAACGAATGATGCTGCCTCCGTCATTGCACCACCCCATCCAATTATTGTTTGGTAGGTAATCGTCTCGTCGACAACGATAGTATTCTTTGCAGGTAATCTCTTTTGAGAGAAGGAGATGCTTGGTTTAATGCTCAATCTATCGTTTGTGTTGTTGGCGGTTGAAACCACATCGATAACTACTCTACACGCCGAGAGTTTGAATATCGCTATCAATATCAATAAAAATATCCGTATGTTCATCTCCTGTCAAGTTTTATTCCGATCTAATTGTAATAATAAAATGGAGTCATGCATGCAATAGACTTGGTTCCTTGAATCATTTAACTCAGATCAACTGTGTCAACAAGGTTCAACAAGTTCAACCTGCTCAACTGCTTGTGCTTAAATGCTTAATTGCTTAATTGCTTAACAAGACTTGCTAACAAAGCTTTTTATAAAGAGATTTGATAAACAATTTATTTATACATTTTGTGGCCTCAAATACTCGTTGATCGTTCTGGAAAGTGGGTGGCCYAACATTATTCCAAGATTGGCTATGATGGCGGATGTGAAAGTGGGTGGCCTAACATTATTCCGAGATTGGCTATAATAGCGGATGTAAAAAAAGCCAGATGGTGATTGTCTCTACCGTGTCTCCATACTCCACTTAAAGCTCTAAATACTTTAATCCTCCCAATTGCATTCTCGACAAGTATTCTGACTGATCCAATTACTCTATTAGCTGCAGCTTGAGCTTCTCCGATATTGGCTCCCTTGTATGGTACAATACAATTATCCAAGCCAATGTACCCATTATCAGCAAGGATGACCTCACCTCTTCGTAGTTTGATGTCTGGTCTTCGAAGCCACGATCGTGCCATCGAAATGTCGTGTACAGTCCCTCGAAAGGGTCCATGAATGTCAAGTATACGTCCATCTATCAACGATACCACAACATGGTACTTCACCATATGGTTCTTGTGCTTTCATGAATAATAGATGCGCTGGATGTCCCAACCTCCAGGACGGCATATTAGACACTCCGTCCCATCTATAATGATTTTACAGTGACGGAGTATCCCAGTATCAATGTTATCATCAAAACGTCCATCAAAATCAAACTTTTTGTAGGTTAGCAGGATTTAAAATTTATGTTGTCTTACCACAGGCATGCAATGCTGGACTACTTTGGCCATTGTCTTCCATATTATCTCTGAATATGTTTCATAATTCAACCTAACTTGCAGAAGTACTGTTCTTGATGTAGGGTAGACCTTTAAAAAATGTGATGTTAAAATGAGATCACGAGCTGTAACATCATGTGTGTGCAATACTTCTAATAAAATCCTAACAACTCTGGCCAAGTCCCTATAGATTCACTAAATTGTCTTTTACCCCTTGACTTGAATATTCTTGTGAAAGATTCTAAAATCTTGTATAGAAGTTTTTATGATATGGAGGCATTTGTTAATTCACAAACCACTTCTCGCAACTGACACCCATCCATCATTTTATTGTCGGTAAACCGAAACAATTTTTGGTATCATAAAAATAACGAACAACATTTTGGAGATGGTTTGACAGCAGAGTGATGGAGTGACAAGTTGTGGCCACTAAACAGAATTCTCCTCAACTCAACACACAGCCCCAATCACCACCAATATTCTCTCCAATCAAGTCACCACTTGGAGCACAATTTTCCCCTTGGAACCACAGCCCCATATCCAAAACTCCGCCATTGTTGAAAAGCCAAACATCAACACAGAGGGCAAGCACTACTCGTCGGTTGGACATGTCATCACCATCTCGTCGCAGTTCTGACATTATTGTAGTTTCTCCAGAAAAGAGAACAAGCAGACCCGAATCGGTTACAAATGCGTCTACAATAAAAATTGCATTTAAAAGGTATACTGCACCAGAAAAATATACCCCTGTTTCCAAGCCATCATCACTCCAGATACAGGTTTTCAAGAAATAGATATCAGAAAAAAGGTGTATTTGACACATTCACAGTCTCACTTCAGATCAATGATTTGAAGGACTCTATTCCAGAGGGGTACGGTCTAGAAGAAAGTGTTTGTGACTCTGAGGTCAAGTTCGACCAGTCCATCACAATCAAAGTTCCTGATGACGCCAATAGTGATGAAAGCTCGTTCGCTTTATATCAGAAAAAGCCCGGAAGAGAGTTTGAAGGGTTTGTTATTTCTAGAACCGTTGCTCCTGAGGTCGAAGAGTCGTACATGAATACGTTCAGTCAAGTTCTGTAGATAAATAAACATTTTTTTTTGAATTTTATTTGAGTTTAAGCAGTCTTAACACGATCAGCATGAGTTAACAGTCTTAACATGGTTGATCGTGCTGAACAATTCAAGGGACCAAGTCTATTGATATGAGAAATCTAAAGCATTAATTTATTAATGTTTACATTTGAAACACCTTACTAAAAACAAACAGAGCATTGTTTGTTGATAAAACGTTCAGAGATGTAGTGCCACTGACAGCTTGTTAAGGCAGATTATAAAAATCAATTTTCCGTTGCACTGATTTCTTAATTTCTATTGGAGCATGTTACAAAAACGAAGTTGGCCGGATCCTCCGAGATCAAAGACAAGATCTCGGAAGAAGACACCAACTATACTTTCGCAGCACAAGAAGAGGTACCCGGATGCAACAATTAAGTACTCCTATTGCAACACAAATTTTAAGGGAGTCCCCCGAGATCACATCCCAAAAAAGAAGGCCCGCAAGCAAGTAAACAAAAAACCTGCCGCCAAGTATGTAAGGGACATTGTTGTCAGGTCTTCCTCATGGCCGACACCTAACAATAAAAATATAAAGACAGTTAAACCGGTGAACAAATCCAAACAAACAACTACAACAGAAAAATTGAAGACTTCCTTGGAGAATAAATTTGAAGAGGTCAAGCAAGAAAATGAAAAGAACACTGCCAGACTCCACCATTTAGAAAAAATTGCCGAACAAGAGAAACAAGAGGCTGGGAGGGTTACCAAACTGGTAGCTCTTTTCGAGATACAAACAGCCGACCTTCTGGCTCGCTTAGATCAGGCAAAGAACAATCAAGAGGTAGAGATGATCAAGAAAGACATTGAAGAACATCTGGTATACAAAGCAATGGTGATGCGAAAATCACCCCAAAGAATCTAAAAATGGGTAAAGAATTGATTAAAGTTGCAGGCTGGAACTGCAATGGAAAGTTGAAGGAAGACAACAACATTGGCTTGATCAAAATGTACATGTTACGAAATAACATCCACGTGCTGGTTATTGGCGAAACAAGGATGATTAAAGAAGACATCAATCAAGTACAGAAGAAGTTTCAGCGCTTCCACTGTTATTTTGGATGTCACCAGGAATCCAGGAAACATGGAGTGGCGATTATAGTTGCACCCGAATTTGCCAATAAAGCCTTCAACTTCCAAATTTCCAACATACCCTCCAGAGCCATCTCAATAACTCTCAAATGCTCCCAAAGAAACACTTTGATAGTCAGTACATATCTACCATGCAACCCCTCCAGCAACAAGGCTGAAGTTATATCCAAGAAAGTTGAAAAGGATATAGAGGCATGGGTATCTCAAGCAAATCAGTCTAAATGGGACTCAATCATAGCGGGAGATATTAATGTTAACATTTCGAAGGACGTTCGCAGGGCTAACAGATTGAACGATCTCGCAAGTCGTTTAGGACTGTC
>JAOPGA020001803.1:0-35930 GCA_026419775.2 Acrasis kona | reverse complement strand
GACTTGATGCATTTGAACGAGAGCAAAAAAGGATATTCGAAGTTGTTAGTCATGGTTGACAAGTTTTCAAGATTCGTATGGTTGAAGCCAATTTTAACAAAGACAAAGGAGGAAGTATCCGATGCTATACTCAACGTTTTCCTAACGTTTGGATTTCCATCAACAATTAAATCCGATAATGGGAAAGAGTTTCTCAATTCTGCCTTAAAGCAAGTATGCGAGAAAGCCGGAGTAGAACACAAGAGAGTTATTGCTTACAATCATCACGCCAATGGTCTAGTTGAGATTCAAAACAAAACAATTAGGACATTATTACAGAAGATGGAATTGTCGTTCAAAGACAAGAAGTACCAAGGTCGTTGGGAAGAATTAATTCCAGCATGCATGTTTGCAATGAATAGCCGTGTTCATTCGGAAATGTTAGCGACACCGTTTTCATTAATGTTCGGAAGAAGCCCCTTTAACTTTGCTAACGTAGAAGAAAAGGATGACAAAGACATGAAATTAGATCGCGAGAAAATGACCAACTTTTGGAAAGTTCACAAGGACGTTGTACCATCTTTGATACATCAAATGAGGATTGACAAATTTGAAAAAACCAAGTACCATAAAAAGACTGACGAGTATGAACAAAATGAAGTTGTCATGTTACGCAATCCTAAGAAAAGGAAAGGAGAAGTTTTGTATGAAGGACCCTACGAAGTAATTGGAAAGACTGATGTAAACGGAGAGTACATTATTCGTAGTAATTATGAGAAGGAACTCAAAGTGCCAGCAAATTATCTTAAAAGAGCCAAATTAGCAGAAGGAGCTACTTTAAGAGACAAACCCGTTTACGAGGAGTCTGATAGTGACGAAGAAATGGCCGACGAGACTGGAATTGACAACATGAGAGACAACAGTTTTGTACCAAGTTCTATTGAACGACCTGATGTTGTGCCCACTTCTCTTGCCGCTGGGAGGGTTCCTCGCCAAAGGATTCAAAAAAAGATTGTAGAAGCAGAACATGGAAGTACTCAGAGGAAGAAATAAAAAAAAAAAAATTTATTATATTTGTAAATGGTCATAAAAGTGATCAACACTCTCTAACTGTTTGATGTTAGACGAGATCTTTCTAACTGTATGATGTTGAAAGAGTTACGAGGGTTTTCACCAATAGTTTTGGTTTCCCTACGTCCTGTGTGTGATCAGGTTATTACGAGGGTTGTGTTTTACTGTTTGATGTTTAACATCCCTACGTCCTGTGTTTGATCAGGTTTGTAGACATTAGTTATATCTTTACTGTTTGATGTATTGATTMYCTACGTCCTGTGTGTGATCAGGTTATTACGAGGGTTGTGTTTTACTGTTTGATGTTTAACATCCCTACGTCCTGTGTTTGATCAGGTTATCACGAGGGTTGTGCTTTACTGTTTGATGTTAGCATCCCTACGTCCTGTGTTTGATCAGGTTTAGAGTCGTTAAATTAGAACATCTTTAAGACATCGTTGTCTTGCCCTTTCGTTGTCCCAGGAGTGTTGTAATTATTAATTACAATAGAGAAGAACATCAAGAAGCGAACACTAGCATGTGGAGATTGAAGGATGCATTATAGTTCTTGGGAACTTCGTATGAACTTGCCAGTATAAAAGGTAACTTAATAATATTTGAATAAACGTTAAGAAACAATATTGATCGTGTAAACACTGTGTATTTACCTTATCTACCTTACGTGTCTATACGACTCTTTATTTCATTGCGAATCATAGTGAATCTTTTAAATTCGTCTTCTGAAGAGGTTTCTGCTACCTAGCAATTTTAAATACATCTCTAATTAATTAATTAATAGTTCATCATGAGGAGAGGGGAAAATAAAAAGGAGAAAGGGAGAACTGAGTTGTCTACCATATTTGTTTTATAATAAATTTTGTATAAATATTTTCGGTGCAACAATAATAGTTAAATATTTCCCCTATTACTTTAACCCAACAGCAATGAAGGAACCGAGTGAAAAGAGACGAAAGATAGATCATCATTTATTTTCAAGCGATATATTGAGACATATTGTGCCGTTCATAGACGATCCAAGCACCGTTTGCTTTGTGGAGGCTACTTGTAAAAGTTGGAAACATTGTATGCAAAGTAATGAGTACTGGATGTATATAGAAAGAGATACGTTTGGGGCTACAAAAGAAATAAAAGACCACCGACAAAGATATCTCGAGAGATTAAAGTTTCTATTCAACCAGCGGAAGCACGTCAAGAAGTGCGAAGATGGAGAATACATTATCACCACAAGGTATTCAGAAAGGATTTTACACAAGGCATCTAGTAATACCTTTGCTGCCTATGGCCTGATTATTAAGTTCTACTCTAGCATTGATTACCTACAAACACAGCATCCAGAGTTTGGTCTGATTAAAATGAAGGAGTCATTTCTGACGCCCAAACAAAACTATTTTATTACAGAATGGTACAATAATGAGTCAAGTACGGAGTGCACAGATGATTTTGTTATAGTAGGCTATTCGCCAGATGGAGATAAAAAGTTCTTAACCATTAGCTACTCAAAGGAATATCAGAGTGATATAACGACATTAATTATGAGTGCCTGTGATTGGGATGTTAGGCTTGTAGACGTTACTAACAACACGGTCAACTTTAGTTTGGAGAGAGATGAGGTGTCCTTGAGAGTATTGCGTGGATGTTTGGTTAGCTTTGCTAGTGTTTTGAGATACCACGGTGGCGGTGGCGAGCATCATAAACTATTAGCCGTGATTAGCTTGATAATTGATAGTTGTGGGTTGGTCATTGATGACGAGGATAAAAGTAATCTTAAGCGCTTGTTGAAGAAGGCATGATGTAAAATGAGATTTTGTTCCAAATAAAAAAAAATAGTCTAATAGAGAAGTTCTCTGATTAAATGAATTTTAACGGCAATGTAACTTTAATTAGCGTTTGACATTGTTTGGTTACGTTCGAAAATAAAACTTTTTCTCAATGTGTTTTTAATAACATGAAGCCTACTTTTTAGGTTCACTTTTCCGACTTTGATTTTCTAAAGTTTTTCTAACGTGCTTTGAATTGTATACTTGCTTGCCCTTACCGCCGCCTCCTCCGCCCTTATTACTGACAACTTCAAAATCATCGTAATCTATCCCGTCGTCATAGATTGGTGTCGGTGTATCCTCTCCATAGCTCAGTTGATCGTCATGGGAATCGTCTACCTTATGTTGTTGTTCTTGTTGACTCATGTGTATGGTTGTGCTCTTTGTTGTAAGTAGACATGTAGAAATATAACAAACATGATTTTTATTTTTGACACTTCACTTGAACAACACTGGGTATCTGACGGACAAACCAGGCATGACTAACTTTTGTTTCAAAAAGGTCAACTCCTCCAATAGCGGAGTCAACTTGCCGAGCACGAAGCTGTCATTCTTGTAGATTTCGCTTAGCTCCACATACTCCTCCACCAACTCATAAACTAGTGTTTGGTCCTCTTTCGGCGAAGTGTATGTGTTTTGGTATTTGTGGACCAACTCATCCACGATCGAATAAACATGTTCCACGCGTAATGCAACGGTCCAATATTTGTTGAGTGAGTCCATCAAGGGGTTAATTAATTTGGCTTCCTTTTCGTTCAATTTGGTGATTTTATGTTGAAGGTTGATGGCTTGCCATTCTTCATACTTTTCAACATCATTGAGCCTGTGCCAGGTGGTCTTTGAAATGAAATCAAAACTGTATTTGAGGCGAGACCAGAGATCTTGTGCTTCGTATGATAATTGCTTGGGTGCTTCCTCCGAAATGAAAAAAGAGTTGATCAACTCGCTCACTTCCCTTGCTCTCTCTTCAATGTCACTGCGGGCTGTTGGTGCCAATTTCGCACCAAGGTAATCATGACCATGCTCTCTCTTGAACTGCAGGAATTTGTTACGGAGTTTTTGTTCTTCTGTTAAGTGATAACTCTTTCCAAGTAGCTTTTCTTCCTCGTCCAACTCGTCATGTCTATTTTCTTGGGAATATTGTCTAACTGTGATTAGATTCTTATTTAAAGCAAATACGGGTGAGATTCTGGATCTCAAAAAGATGGATGAACAGCCTCTTCTCAGCATTGTGACTTGGTTGACGAAATAGAACAACTTGCAGTTTACAAGGTTGATCCACCAATAATTCTAATAAAAGTCACATCAATGTGGGCAAACAGACAACGCCAAACGCAACAAGTTACAATCGACAGCAAAATAACAAATGAAGCACACCACTTAACAGCTCTACAATTTAACTCTTTGAATCGACCATATTTTTTTAGCAGAATCACGGAGGCATAACATTTACGGATTAGAAGTACCATCTTTTTTATGGGTCCAATACTCATTTAATTTAACCCTCTACCCGCAATACATCTAATGGAACACACAAGAAACCATTTATTACAATCCCACTTCTTCCTTCGTATCTAATTACATCACCCTCATTCTCAAATAATTAGTATAATTTGCAAAGCTCTTCGCGATGTTCTAGAACCTGCATATTTTGAAAGGGCTCCCAAGCGACGTCGAAAATTTTTCGTTACGTTTCGGTATCATATAGAGATATTTTCATTGCGCTTACATTGATAAGTTTGTTTCCAATGGCGATCATTTGTCTTAAACCACCATGGGATATTATTTGTTAGTAGTGAAAGCAAGGGTGCTCAATTTAAGCGATGTAATGTTGATCCGAATGTCCACATACATAAATAAGATTGAGACAAACAACAGAGATAATGGGATGCTCACAGAAGAACTAACGATCGAATAATACAAAATCAGTTTATTTACATTTAAAAATGCGTGCTGCGATTTGATACAATCTGGCGAATAGGTAAAAGAAACCAGTACTGACCCACAAGACACTAGCTTGTAGAAGAAATACCATAAATTCATACGATAGCACCTGACAACAATAGAACTGATGCGTCGGTATACATAACTGCAATACCGTTTTAATATAAACTTGAGCAGTCTCTTTCGAAAATGTCTCCGTTTGTGCGACTTGTTCGTAAATAGGGTCGCTTGATCTAATTGCAGCGCCAGTTAGTATAAGAACCCCTCCAACGAACATGAATATACCCATAAGGGCTCCTATGATTTGTTACGAAGCTTGTGGTTCTTCTTCTACTGTTGCTGTGTCAGATGTAGGGGTGACTGTTATTTCGGTCACTGTGATTGCTGGTTGGAACCTGGTTGCGAAATAAATTATCGAATTCCCTCAACCACGCATTTTTGGATTACACTCTTTCTTGTTAAACACTGTTCGCAATACGTCACGGATGCAGTCATTACAAATGAACATCTCGAAGGGACACAAGACTTAAATTTGTCCATCTCAAAGGCATACACAACCCCAGCATGAGTAACTGTCAACAAGTCACCGAAGCAGCACTCATTCACCTTGAAGGAATACACAGGCTAAAACAATAAAGGAACATCTTGAAAGTCTATAAACTAACATATGTCATATAATTTGGTATCATGTTCTAGAGTGCACTCTTCTATCGTCTTCTCCAACGACCCGTAGTTCTACAAGATTGATGGTTTGTAAATAAATCTTCCATCACGTATTGCATAACACTTGTAAAAGCACCCAATTTATTTGTTCGTCCAAACTGCTTGAGGTCATGAAGAGCATAAAAAAGAATGGGTTACGAACGAGGCCAATCAAACAAAGAGGCCACATCGGGTTGGAGTAAGAAATATACCCTTATTCATATATACTTGATCCAATATGTTACTGTCTAGGTTTGGTGAACTTGTTGATCTGATTTGTTTATTTTTATCAATTATGAACAGATATTTCTATATATTGGTGAATACACATTGATTCGTTATGAATTACCAAACATTTAAAAGGTCACAAGAACTGGTTTCAACAATATATACTAAGAAAACAAACACAACAAGCACAGTTGAAAAATGAGAGTTATCGTTATGTCCTTTTTATTGTTCTACACTTTGTTTGTTGTGAACGCAAAGTCTCAGTCTCGTTCAAACTTAGCGAGCAGAATCATTGGTGTAGGTAACATTCTAGGTGGAGATGGTGGGTCAGTTCTAGGTGGTAATGCTGGAAGCTCTATCAACAATGGTGCAGGAGGACCTTCATACACTAATGACGAAGGTATTCTAAGCAACGTTGGCGTACTGAATGTTGGAGCACTAAATGGTGTTGACTTGCTCAATAACAAGAGGAGAAACACAAAGAAAAGAATACTAGGTGTTGGAAACATTTTAGGTGGAAATGATGGATCAGTGTTAGGTGGAGAAGCAGGTAACTCATGCGGTCCCTCCTACACTAACGATGAGGGTATCTTGAGCAATGCCAACTTGATCACAATAAATGCACTAAATGATGTCAGTTTGTTAAACACAGGCGAAAAACCTGTAGAAGTGATTGAGGGGAGAAAAAGGATCATCGGTGTTGGCAACATTCTAGGTGGAGATGGCGGATCAGTTCTAGGTGGTAACGCCGGTAGTTCCATCAACAGTGGTGCAGGAGGACCTTCATACACTAATGACGAAGGTATTCTAAGCAATGTTGGTGTATTAAATGTTGGAGCACTAAATGGTATAGATTTGCTCAATAACAAGAGGGGCAGCAACAAGAGAATCATCGGTGTAGGTAACATTCTAGGTGGAGATGGTGGGTCAGTTCTAGGTGGTAATGCTGGAAGCTCTATCAACAATGGTGCAGGAGGACCATCATACACTAATGACGAAGGCATTTTAAGCAATCTGGGTGTTCTTAATGTTGGTGCTCTAAATGGTGTCAGTGCTCTTAATGGTAGAAAATTTGATTCGGATATTATTGATCTTGAAGTCGAAATCGAAGAGGCTGAGACAACTTTGAAGCAGTTGAAGAATAGAATTGTTGGGTTAGGAAACATACTGGGAGGCAATGACGGTTCAGTGCTTGGTGGAAATGCCGGTAGTTCCATCAACAACGGTGCAGAAGGACCATCATATATCAATGACGAAGGCATTTTAAGCAATCTGGGTGTTCTTAATGTTGGTGCTTTGAACGGTGTTGATTTGCTCAATAGTGCTTAATAAAAATATAACTAGTTTATAAACAATATTGAGAATTCTATTGATTAAATATTTAAGTCACTGTGTAGTAAAATAGTCTGTATTAATAATTGAGCAAAAAGTATGTCCTGTTTTTAGAGATATAATGGTGTTCTGGAAATTCATCAGAGTGTTTAGGGTAAACCAATGTATTCTTTTGTTTGAATAAAAAGTACCAGTCAGTTCGTCCACCCATGACCCATGCTTCTCGAAAGAAGCATGTAGCGATCATCTATGAGCGACAAGGGTAAAAAAATACCACTTGAGCTCGTTATCACGCTCATCATAGGGGATCATCCATCGTCATCCTGGATTTGGGGCAGTAAATAGAATTTCACTGCTAATGTACTACAGAAAAGATCCTGTTGGAGTACAATCATAGATTTCGTCTATGTATTTTGCAGGCATATTATACACTTTTTTTCATTCAGTCAACGTTTCATTATTATGGAAAGTAATTTACAAAAAAATACTAAACTTGAACTTGATTCAAGGTGACCCGATCACAGAATAAAGATCAGTAAGTACTACTCCCACGTTAGTTTTAGTAGTCTATCTAATACAATCAGACAATCAGCACAAATTGCCATCAATCACGCATTTGACATCTGACAATGTAAGGGTAATCTGCATTCTACACCACTACCTTTTGCAAGTCTGCAATGGTGCGAGTACTGCCAAACACTAGCAGAGCCAAACACAACAAGAGCAACCATACAGCATCACTCTAATCAAGGGAAGAACAGGTAAGCATAACAGTTCTTAGAGCTGATCAGACTCTATAACGTCAATGTTCGTATCGGAGTACTCTTCGTGCGAAGAGTGACAGAGCATGGTTTAGATACTTCTTACAATCGTATTCTCCTTAAACAATTACTAGGATGTTGGGACCTGTTGAAGGGTCCAAGGACAGTCCAAGGATTCAATCAAGAGTCCAAGGACAATGTAATTAGGTGTTAGTAAAAAGAATAAGCTTACTGTCGCTTTACTCTACTCTCCTCTCTATTCTCCTTCTTCACTCTCTTACCTCTCCTTATACGTTCTCATCCCTCTCCTCTCTTGGGCCATCACAACATGTCACATCAATATAATCTTGGACCTCAACACCTCTTCGTACCTCCTATCTACCTACGACTGCACCTTCTAACCCTCATACAGTTGCCCTTATCCCACAAATGTCCCCATGTCGATTCCTAGGCCAACACCCCCACCACCTGTGTCTTCAGGAAACAAATGTACTCAGACTAGGGTAACAGATCATAAGAGGAAGGAATACTAAATGTGCTGCTTGGTTTCTGTATCTGTATGTGCTATTGTAATAGTCTCTTGCTCTTGTTCTTGCTACTTGTCTACTTGTTCTTGCTCTGCTGGTAAGCTCAACTGGTGGCGCTCTCTTTTCTTTTCATTTTTCTTTTGAAACGTTTTTTTAGTTGACCGTGGCTAAATATATAAAGTTGATGTAGAAATATATGAGGTTGATGTGAAAATGAATGTAGTTGAAAGGATGAAAGTATGATTGATTAAATCTACTTTTATTTTGTACTCCCTCTTCATCTTTTACTCTTATCACTTCTATCAACACAATACTAGTTCACCTAATAATGTTATTGTCTTTTACAGTTAAATGTTGCTTACTTGTTATACCCAACCAAAACATAAATGACTACAGTCTATATTACTTTAATTCTAAATTATAATAGCTTCTAAGATAGCCATCAAACAATCATGATAAGTGTATTCGTTTCGACGCGTGACTGAAAAACAAAAAGTCCGGTGTTTGATGGGCGCCACATTACAAAGAATTTCACTTCTCTTGAATAAGATGGTAGTACAACACACTCACAGTCGGCACAGTGAGTAAAATTCTTTCGGTGGTCTAATATAATAAGAGAACAGAGGGTGATCAATTTACAGTAAGTGTAATTACAAACTTTTTATAAATTGAGGGACACGGCTTTTGAATTATAATAAGCTACAACAAATCTGAAATTAGCGAACATCACAAGCCTATTACTTCTCTTGTTAATTTTCCCTCGACGTTTTTTTTCAAACAGAGTAAGACAGTAAGTAGTATTCAAAAAGTCAACTACAGATGTTCGACCGACAGATACCAAAGAATTACTGGTTAGACTGACATTCAATCACAGCTCTAGTGTATGGTGTCTGTCTGTCGAGAATCCT
Source organism: Acrasis kona (assembly GCA_026419775.2). Taxonomy (NCBI): domain Eukaryota; phylum Heterolobosea; class Eutetramitea; order Acrasida; family Acrasidae; genus Acrasis; species Acrasis kona. The sequence continues at coordinate 26,661 of JAOPGA020001803.1, read as the reverse complement.
GATCGGTTGTCACGCTCTTAGGGTCATCTATTTGTAATTAAAGTACTCACCAATCAAAATTAATAAAAAAGATGTTACGGCGATCAAAACAAAAATAAAAAGACGATATGAGGTCCATCATTTTCACACTCTTAGTTCTTATCGCTATTGTGAACTGCGATCTCGTAAAGGTACGAACTAGGTTTGTCATCATTATCTCACCAGTCAGACCACATCATGCTTCGAGAACCCTACTTTAACTGTTGATGCTGTTGATGTTAACCCAGTAATTGCCAAACCAGGAGACAATGTTACATCCATCATTAAAGGAACTGCCAGTATGTAAATTTATACCGCTTATATAAAATTCAACACAATTAGACAAGGAAGTAACTGGCGGAAAACTCACAGTCGAAGTCTTTTTGAGAACAATTCGTTTATTCGCATTCACATACGATTTGTGCAAGATCGGAACTTGCCCAGTTACAGGCCCATACACAGCCACCGTTGTCCAAAATGTTCCTAAGATTGCCCTCTCCGGCGTTTACAGCGTAAGAAAACATGACACTAGATTTAACAAACATAGACAAAAAACACTGCCGTTGACGCTGCTGGAAACATATTATCCTGCGTCCAATTTGACTTCCAAGTTAAAAAATAAATTTTTTTTTAAATAGCAGTAGAATACTTTTCATTTAAATTGAGATTATAAAGATTTTTTTAATTTATCCATTTGTTGTTCGTATGTCATCAGAATTCTCTTCGAAAGACATTCTACTAGAATTTTCACCAAGCTATTGAATATTTCGGCTGTACGCCTTAAGATCATGGGTCTATGTGACTATGTCTCGTCCTTTATAAGCTAGCATGTCGTTGATAAGAACTGAGACATCGTGTTATTTCCGTTATGACACGTTTGATGTGTGACAGTTAAATTTTGACAAAGCTTGACTAGATGGTGAGAACAAAGAAGTATAAGAATGGAGAGGTTTATACTGGCAAAATACGTGGTGGAAAAAGAGAATATTATGGTATGTACCCAATGATTGCAATATAAAGTAACGTTACAAGGACATTACCACTGGCCTGACAAAGGGGATTGTAAGTGATTCACGAAGCATCATAAATAAATTATAACAAAAGACCTTGGAGAATGGTGTGATGACATGATGAATGGAAATGGAAAATACACTTTCAGTGATGGGAGAACCTTTCAGGGACAATTCGTCAACGACATGATGTGTGGCAGAGGTTGTTACTACACCGTAGAAAGGAGTGGATTTGCAGATAAAGAGATATTTGGAGACTTCACAAATGGGGTACTGAACGGCAGAGGTGTACAATTTAGTAGGACTCCTGACCACAAGGGAATTCATGTGGTAAGTAGACTTAAACATTCCAACCTCATGTAATAGTTGGTAGGCATAGAGTTCCGCTCAGGAAAATTAGAGCGCGGCTTAGAATTTACTGTTAATACCGAAGGAATTGAGGACAAAATTCAAGATCTCAAACAATACAAAAAGAATCTAGCCTCAAGTCCAAGCAGCACCCCAACTAAGAACAGAAAAGCAGACCGTTTGGTTGGCGCAAATGGAGAGGAGGCCAGTACAGACGCACCTCAAACTCCACGAGCATCATCTCCTGACATTGTGAACTCAAACATTGAGTTTGTAGAATTCTTTGATAAGCAAAAGTTCACTGATTTCAAAAAAGAAACACACGAGAAGCATAAAAACAACATTCTCGACTTTCAAAATCAATTGACCCTGCTTGAGCAAAAGCTGACGGAGGAGAAGAATAACAATCCCTACGAAGCAAGATGTAAGGCTTTAGAAGGCGAGTTACAAGTACAACTTCAGAGGGTGGAAGAGGCCAAGCAGATTGAGCAGCAAATGTTACTACAGGTTATTCATTCTTTTTAAACTTTCCACTAACAATGTCAGGTGCAACAACAGAGAAAGCTGTTTGAAGCGTTTGAAGTGGAAACCAACAGACATAACAGAGCCATGAGCGATCACATTAGTGAGTTGGAGTCAAAGTTGGCATTGCAAGAGGCCGAACACGAAAAAGAACGCCAACAAATCGAGGACAAGATCAACCAAGAAGCACAATTCATAAGGGAGCAGCTACAGAATGAGATTGAATCGTTAAAAATCCAAGTCGAAACACAACAACAGTCAAATTCTGATGCACAGAAACAACAATTACTACACGAACAAAAGATTTCAGAGCTAGAAGCCAATTATAATCAAAGATCCAAAGAACAAGATGTCAAAATAAACCAATTAACGACCGACTTGAGCGAGAGGGATTTGATCATTGAATCATTGAGGAGGGAACAAAGTTCTCCTCGTAATCGCAGCGATACATCGAGTCCCTATTCATCACCACGCAACGTGGATAGTCCTCGCTCCGTTACCGTACACGGCGGCATGGCCCTGCCAAGGATGGGAAGCATGCAGTCCTTGAGTCCAAGAGCAGGCACGGCCAACAACAACAACCGCTCCCAAAGCGTCACATTCACTCCAAGAACACGGAACGAAGATTCTCCCACCACTGGAACAGGAGGAGACGACATGCCAGAATTCTTACGATTGAAACTCAAAAAGTTGGACAATGACAAAAAACCAGAATGGATAAAGAAATAAAAAATTCTTTTATGCTTCATGTAACATGCCCATAACCTTTCCAGCCTTCTCTCTAATCAATGGATTCTGATGTCTCAACAATGAAATCAATCCAGCACAAGTGTGCCTCAAGTTTACTCTGGCCCTCATCTCCGAATTAATATTGGCCAACAAGTGTCCAATAATCAACACTGCACCAGCACAAACGCCAGCCCAATCCGACTTGTAAAACACCACCAAATTCATCACCAAATCAGAAATGCGATTGGGGAATTCCTTGATGAAAATCTTTGCAAACTTCTCCGCAAACACATCAAAATCAACCAACTCTGCGCTCAGCTCTGGTGCTGCTGTGTTGGTGGCATCAGCATCATCGGCGGCGTTGGTATCGAACCCTTCGCCATGGAACAAATCCACAAGCTCCTTGCCTACATGATCGCTCAGCTGAGGCACGATGTTCTTCAAACAAATCTTACAGGCACGAATCACGCTGGCATCATTATCTTGCAGGTGCAACACGATGGTCGGCAGGTTATTGAAAAAGTTATTCACCAACGTATCGCTCAGCGTTCCCTTTGCAAATCGCGCCAATTCACCAAACAACAAGATGCTGCTCTCTCTGATTTGTGGATTGCTCTTCTCGAAGGCAGGTTTCAATCTCACGCACAAGTTCAACAGTAGCGGCGAAATGTACTCGTCATCGGCCACGGCGAATACAATCTTTACGCTCTTCATGGTCTCCAATATCACGGCCTCATCGGTATCCTCCAAATTGGCAATCAACGCACCCGTCACCGGCGTCACGTACTTGTGCAGCACGTCCTTGTTTTGTTTGGTGAGATTGGCGAGGCCTCTCAAACTATACAACTTGACCACCACCTTCTCGTCCGTTCCTGATCTGGACAATAAGCTATTGATGGCATCGTGCACCAATTCTCTATCGTTGCGAATGTGCGACAGTAGGGTGGCACATGTGGCGGTGGCGCTGACTCTGACGCCGATCAGCGTCCTGTTGACGAATGGCTTGGCGATCAAGAACATTTCTCTGATCAGATCCGAATGAGCCCTGCACACCATGTCCAGCGTGGATTGGATGGCCTCTCCATATTGGACGGCATTCATCAACGGCCACACGCTCTTCATGTCGTCCAACAATTGTCTATCGTCGTAGATCTTTTCTTCGTCATCATCTTCGTCTTGCTCCTCTTCGTCTTCTTCATCCTCTTGGTGCAATCCTCTACAAATCACGATCATCAAGTGACGAATGATGAGCTCCACGTCCTTGATGGGTGCCTCGCTGCTCATGCTGCTACAGGCGCCCAATCTCAACAGCGCACCGATCAATATCCTGCTGTAATACTTTTTGGCCACCACGTTCATCTCGTTCAACGTTAGTATGCTGCCCAGCGCGCTGGTGGCATTCTTGGGCAACAGAGCGCCCACCATCTTGACGTCGTTGGCATCGCGCTTCTCTTCATACTGCTGTGAATTGTTCATGGCATCCAACAAGTACTCGATGCATGGCTCCACCAACGTTCGATCCAAACAAATGTGTTGCCACGAGCGAACAGTCTCCATGCCAACGGGCAACGATAACAGCGTGGACATGCAAATGTTGGGATAGATTCTGGTCATGCTGCGAACGGCGTGCAGTAGGCCAGTCACCAATTGTTCGTGCTTCGATAATTTGTTCATGCTGTTGATCAGCGTGCGCACGAACGCTGCACATTGCGTCTCCAGTTCGTTCCCTCTGCTCCTGATCAATCCGTTCAACACCACGCTGCTACCATTGGCACCATCATGGTCCACGTCCTCCAAGCACATGACGCACGTCTCTACCAACGGGAACAAGTCATCCTTTCGTATCACGTGCACCAATATCATGCTCAATTCCTTTGCGTGGAATAGCAATTGACTGGGATCCTTCGCATCCAATCCAGATCGTAGCGTTGCCACTTTGGAAACGTGCTCCGACAGCGCGACACCGTCGCCATGCTGCAAGTAGTGATCGATCCTCAATACCAAATAAATGCTATCCAGTGCCATCTTTCTAATCTCCAATTGTGATTCGGTCAATCTAGGTATCAACCTCGCCAAGTATTTTGAAATGTTGGTGAGACCTGTTGTTGTTGATGGCGATGATTGATCGGCAATGAATCTAGCATAGCTCTTCAATAACAACAAGATGCTCTTGGCAGCGCGCGTCCTCTCCAAAACATGATCGCTGCGCGATGGTGCCTCCAATGCCGTCATCAATGCATCCAGTCCACTCTGATCGGCATGACACGACAACAAATCGTTCATCACCTCGTCCACGTGCACCATGATTTGATCCTCCGTTGCACTCTTGTACAGTGGCAACAGGCAATCCAGTATGGTATTCTGCACCTGTGATTCCACTTTTGGTGGCAATTGAATCAACGTGCTGAGTGCCTCCAATCCAAGCGTACGCAGCGGATTGCCATAAGCTGCGGCGCCTGGACCACCAGGTGATTCCACTCTCTTGTCCACTCTGTCGTTGGCAGTGTTGATCACCGTCACTACTGCCTTGCACACTTCTTGTCTCGATTTGAGCACGAATTCATCGCCCACTCGATCGCTGCTGCACGCCTTTCCAATCAAATCGACGGCACGCAGCGCATTCTCCCTCACCTCAAAGTCCTTGGTGCCGTTCAACAATGGCAACAGCGAATTGATCACGTGCACTTCCACGCGCGATACCATCAACGACGACGGCGTCAACATGCTCACGTATCCATAGGCCAAACATGCAGTGGCCTTCGCCTTGTTGTCGTAGGTGGGACCCGTGCCGGTGGGCGTGCTGACGCCGAAAAAGTTCTTCTTTGGCGGCGGCGCCTTGACCACCTGCGATAGCTTGCTCAGCACAATGTCGGTGTGACTGGCGCTGGCCTGGCCCAATCCTCTCGCACATCCAGATCGCTCCTCTTCGCTGCCATGATCGCACTGATCGAATATGCTGTGAATGGCGCGGTGCACGAAATCCTTCAATTGCGTCTTTTGTACGATGAGACCTGCAGTGCTGAGCAGTGCTCTCTTGAGCGCCTTGTTGAATGGGTACAGACTGCACTGTGCTATGAGCGCATCGCCGAGCGATACCGTATATTCGTCATCGTTGACCGCATCGATGCTGTCCCTCACAAAGTTCAACAATAAATTCTCCCATTGGTCTTGATTAAAGCTGGGCGATGGCTTGGTGCCTTCGCTCTCGCTGTTCTCGTCCAAGTAACGCTTCATGGCAGGTAATCTCTTGCTCCACGTCTCCACTAGATCAGGGTGAATGTTGGGCGACAAGCAGTACAGCGCGCGCAGGATATTGACGCCTGGAGAGTTGCGATCGTGTGGAGCGGTCAACAGGATCAACAACCTGGCGAACACTGCGTTGGGTTTGGGCAAATTGACCGCACGATCAAAGTCAATGATGAAATCATCATCGTTCTTCTTCCTCTTGGCAATGTCCGATAGCGCCTTGCACACGATGGGCACTGCGTTGGTGAGATCGCCAGGAACGATGGTGGTGAGCAGATAGGGCCACAGCACCGGGTCCATGCGATCGCCGTATTCGGTGCTGAACGTGATCATGGTGCCGTCGCATTCGTTGCGTAGTGGTTCCAGGTGCGACGATGATCCCTTGATCACGTGGCTCACCAAATCTTCTCCCGATATGGCCTGTAGATAGCCCTGCTTTCCCATGTCACGAATCAAGTAGATGAGATCCAGATCATTTTCGTTGGTCACCAATCGCAGCGCGCTCACGATTAGATCCTTGTAGGAGTGCAGTTGGCTCGCATTGTTGTTGATCATGTGTCGAAGTGCGCGCAGCGTGGCCAATCGAACGGCTTCTTTCGATTCGATGCTCTTTTGTAAGAAGGTGACCACTTGATCGGTGAATTCCTTGGTGAGCTGTTCGAACACAATGTTGAGCTGCAGTTGATTTTGTTCCGATTTGTTGTAGGTTGGTTCCATGCGTATGGCGTTGGCGAGGAATTGATGGGTGCTGACCAATAATCCATTAGGTCCATCCATGAATTCCACCAACGATTGTGGGTTCTTTTTGATGGCCGATGCGATCACGTTTTGATAGCCGATCGATACCGGCAGTTGATCCTCCTTCATCTCCTTCTTCATGAGGGCCAACATCTCCACGATGATCTTTTTGAGCAGTGCGGTCAGGTGCTCGGTCTCGATCAAATGCGACAGGTGACCTATGGCCTCTGCGGCGACCAAGCGTATTTTTTGATTGCGCAGTGGGAGATTTTCGTTCAGGCACCACTTGAGCGCAGCGTGCATGCTGCCGCTGTACTCGCTTAATGTAACCTTGTCGTCGCTCTTTGCCACTCTGACCACTGCCTCCGCCCACCTGCCTAATCCTGCACAAAACACCCAACGAATGTTGTCCTGTTTGATGAGTGCTAGGATCGGTAGTGCTCTCGTTAAGATCTCTTTCAAGTGAGGCAGGAATAATTCGGCTGCAAAACGTTAGACAATGATGAAGCGTGGACTCACGATATAAATGTGCAAAATCAGCCAACGCCTTGACTACAAAATAATGTGGAATTTGATTGGCAGGGAAACGATCGATTAGATTACGTGCCACTGTGTCTGGAACCACTCTGGCCATGGATATTAATAGTTTGCACGCAGAGTCCTGCCAGTCAGAGTCGATGCTCTTCTCTGCAACAATTTCCAGAGTGGACATGACGGCGAGTGCCTTTCAATGTAAAAATCAGTCAAAAACAATCTAGTTACTTGTGCCAGGTCTTCTGGTATCTTCAAAGTGACCTTCGAGTTGATAATGTCAGTCAAAACATTCATGACCAACACTCTGTGATTTTTCTGCCCTCTTGAAGCGGTATTTAAAAAGTTCAATCCCTTGCTCAAAACCAGTAGTGGCTCCTTGTCACCAATTCGACACAGGGATTCATGTATAAGCGTTTTGACTGTTGGTTGATCATCGTTGATGGCATTGATCAATCCCTTTACGATATCTAACATGTATTAGCGTCACCAATTCGTTCGGGAGTAACCAACCATCTACATTTCTACCAGTGTCATAAACAGGACTGGTTAACTTTGAAGTGTCCACGCTACCAACATCTTCGTTGGCCTTTTTGCCAAACCCAAAGAAGCTCATGCTGATATATATATGACTTGTCAGCCAACTATGGATTACAATATTTTTAAAATCAAATTTTTATTTATCATGATGGTTTGCTGCTAAAGATGCTCGAGAACAATCCAGCATTATCATTATTCTGCCACTGCTGCCTAATCACCTCCTGTTCCTTACTGGTGAGATCCAACATGGTGCTGACCACTTTGAATAATTTATCCTTGGCAATCACATCCTTGGTGTTCAAGAATTTAATCAACACGTTCTTCAGGTACTCCATGTTGGGTCCGCCATTGTGTTGTGATAAATTCTCCAAGTGCTTGATTTGTGCCTTGAGTTGCTCTTGTGATTGTTGTAACGCGGCGGCAGCACCTTGACTGTCCTGCAGTTGTGCCTTGAGCTGCGCAATATTCTTCTTGTAGTGCATCAGCTCATGATCACGAGATGCTTGTTCTTGTGCCAATTGCATCAACATGCTCATCTCTTGCGTTGATTCATCTTGTGAAGATGGCGATGGTGGTTGTGGCTGTGGCGGTGGAGATGGTTGCGGTGGTGGAGGAGGTAATTGTGGTGGTGGTGGTGGTGATGTTACCAACATGACCTGTTGAATGTTGCTGTCGTGCTCCAATTTGACTTGTTCCAACTCTGCCATGTGATCCTTCTTCATGGCCGTAATCTTTAATTGTAATTTCGCAATCTCCCTCTCCTTCTCGTCCATCATTCTTCTGGTGCGATCCCTGTGCACTTGAATCTCTTTTTGATTTTGAGCATTTAATTGATGCACGATGGTGTCGTGATTGTTGCTTGTTTCTTGTTGTTGTATCAATTGTTGCTGCTTGAATTGTTCGTATTCTGATTGTACGCGCGATGATGATTCTCGACTAAATGTTAATGATTCGGTCAATGTTTGTACTTGTTGTTGTAACGCGTCCAATTCTTGAATCATTTTTACATTCTCGTCCTGCACATCCACCAGCTCTTGTACTTGTTGTTGTAGTTGTGATTCCCTGACCAGCACGTCCGATAGTTCGTCCTTCGTGCGAGTCAATTCCTCTTGGTGTTGCGATATTTTGACCTCGCATTCTTGTTTGATTCTTGTTTCTGATTCTCCCTTCTTCTTGAGCGCTGCGTGTGCTCTGGCCTTGTACGTTCTCAATTCTTCCTTGTTGTTGTTGAGTTCGGTCTTTACATTCTCCAACTCTGCGCTCATGTTGGATAATGGATCTGGCAGTGCGAATGGTTGTTGTTCGGTGGGTAACGACCGGTTGAAGGATTCTATGGTCATGAGACGATGAGATCCATCTTGATCGCGCAACACGATCGATTCGATCGCATCAATATGATACAGCACTGTTATTGGTTGGGACAGAGGCGCCTCTACGGGTGCAGCAGCTGGTTGTTGGGCGGCTTGTGTCTCTAGCGCGGCCACTTGATCTTCCTTGTCCTTTAATTGTTTTTTTAATTGTTGTATGGTCTGTAGATCCTTGGTCGTGATTTGTTTGACTTTTACTTTCCAGTCGTCCATCTTCTTCTTGAGCGAATCAATTTCCAAATCCTTGTCCTGCACGATCTTTTTTTCTTGTTGTAGCAGAGCTTGTAAATCTTGTTCTGCGCCAGCGTGTTCGACTGGTGGTGTTGGTTGTTTGGATTCGAGTAGTTTGATCTTATCGAGCAGTTCCTTTTCGCGTTCATTCTTCTTCTTCTCCATTACTTGCATGGTGTTGGTGATGTTAGAGAGGCTTCCCGACAGTTTTCCCATGCGGTCGTTGAGTGCATCTTCCCTCTTCTTGGTCATGGCATCCATCTCCAAAACAAAGTTGCTGAATAGGGTTTGTAAATGAGGTTCTATGGTTTGTTTCTGTACATGATTTGTGTTGTCTTTGTCTTTGACTGATTCTGCTTCGACCGTGGCGTCATTCTTATCATCGCCCTGACTTGATGGTATGATTTCATTTTTTGTATTCTCAACTTCCTCCGCTACTTGTTCTGCAACAGCAACAGGCTTTTGCTCTGGCGTTGGTTCTGCATTAGTTGTTACGTGATCGTTAATCTGTACATTATCTGGCTGTTTTTCATCCTGCACGGGAACATCCGGACCGCCCTCGACTTTTGTTTTGATCTCATCTTTGTTTGGTTCTTCAGATTCCACCACGGTAGTTTCCGATGCTACATCGTTTGTTGATTTTTTCCTTTTCTTTTTCCCTTGCTTCTTGAGCACGGGTGTGTCTGACATGGTATTCTGATAGGATGATGTTTATTTTACAAAATGCAATGAGTATCAAGTTGAGACAACTTTGTGACAAATAAAGATGATCACTTCACTGGTGTCATCTATTATTGGCTGGGTTAGATTTTTTCTATTCGCCTTTCATGGTCTGTACTTGCTCCTTCTTGAATTGGATTTACCGTTCAAAATCAAATCTCTCCTCGGCGTTGTGAATATTGACAAGAGAACAAATGCGCAGATACCTTTATCTGTTTTGCTTCAAAAAACGATGAAGCAGTTCAAGGAAAATAAAGTAAAATCTGAAGATGCGCGTAAAAAATATGTCATCATCACTGGGGCAAACTCTGGTATAGGCTTGGAAACGGCAAAGAACTTGGCCAACGCTGGCTATAACATTATCGCAGCATGTAGGAACAAACAGAGAGGAGAGGAAGCAGTTGCAATCATTCAAAGACAATCAAGAAATCGTGTCGACGTTAGATACATGCATTGTGATTTATCATCCCTTGAAAGCGTAAAGAAATTCGCAGGACAAATCATTAGTGAAAAAATACCAGTTAATATACTAGTTTGTAACGCGGGTGTCATGGTGCCTCCACTATCAAGAACAAAGGAAGGATATGAATCTCAACTCGGCTCCAATTATCTGGCACACGTTCTTCTTGTAAAGTTACTTTTGGACACACTAAAAAATAATGGTCCATCTCGCATCATCATGGTATCAAGCGAAGCTCACCGTGGTGGTTTTATCAACTGGGATGACATTAATTCAGATAGGAGCTACAATCCCTTCCTAGGTTATTCTCAATCAAAGTGCTGCATCATCATGTTCACATACGAACTACACAGATACTTACAAGCCAACCGTACAAAATATCAGGACAAAATCACTGTGAACACATTACATCCGGGCATCATTGTAACCAACATTACTCAAAACGTCTGGTTCCCATTCAATCTTGCGATGGAACACGTGCTTCGATTTGTTGCCATGAATGCGTTTGAGGGAAGCGTCACCATCGTGTACTTGTGCCTATCTCCTGAAGTAGAAGATGTTTCGGGTAAATACTTTGACCACTGCATGCCCAAGAAATCTCTCACATTAACTTATAATAAATATGACGCAGAGAAGTTATGGGATTGGAGTTTAGATCAAATACATAAATTTTTAGAATAAATACATATATATTGAATGGTGTAGTGTTTATTTTTGTATCATCACCACAAGGACACGAAGGCTTCCTTCAAGTTGACTCAACTTGTTTTAAAACATGCCACCCAAGAGGCTCGTCGATAAAGAAGAAGCGGAGGTGTCCACAAACCAATATCATGCAACTATCATAAATCCACTGATGGTATATGAAACACAACGTTCACTAATACCTGACGATGTGAGAGCGATCAATCAAGTGTTCAACCCAAAAGAGCAAATTGATGAAAGCGATGCAGTAATGCACCACACTGGTTTTAAAAAGAAGACCACTGCAGCATCACGAAGAGGAAAATCAAAGAATAAAGAGCACGGAGTTTGCTTCAAGGTATTCTGTTGCTGCTACTATTATAGCAACAAGTATTTTAACATTGAGTTCGGATGGTTCATCATGGGATCCATATTGATGATGTTATTGGGCGTTGCGTATTTGAAATTAGACGAAAACACATTCGGCTTGCAAAGCTTATATAATTTGGAGGAGATCAATTACTACAATGTTCTCAACATTACTAATGACGCCACCACACCTGACATTCGTAGAGCTCACAGGAGGGCGGTCATCACGTGGCATCCTGATCGCAACCCCAATTGTGGAGAAGAGTGCACAAAGAAGATGTCATTGATTTCGGAGGCTTATTCTGTGCTAACAAATCCAGAGGCAAGAGCATTCCATGACAAGCATGGAGTTAAACCGCCGGAAAAGATGATTAGAGCAGCCAAGGAGACACAAGCATCGAGTAGGACGAAAGACAGAAAAACGAAGAAATAAATTATTGTTGAGGACATTGAACGTCTCCTTCTTTTGAGTTTAATTGTCTTAGTTGATGTTCTTTTACTCTTTCTTGTTGGACGAGTGCTGGAGGCTTAGGATACTTTGTGTTTTAGATGCACCATTAAAATGAAACTTACAGATATGATGAGCGTGTTGTTAGAATGGGACCATTGAAGAGACTGTGGTATTAATTGTTGTTTGAGCCTAATCATGTCTGGTATTTGTATTACTTTGTAGTATTTTTTGTTGGAAGTGCGAATTACAATGCTTTGATTCTCCACATCCACCGTAACCTGGTATACGTTCTTATCAAAAAAACAATTCCTTATACGCCATTGGAAAGAATCTGAAGTATCACTTCTAACGACAACAGGCTATGAAATTGAGCGCAAAAAGCAAAAGCATGCTTACATTGTCTGTAGAGGGGGCGAACAAATCATTCATCGGATTGAACGGTTTTACTTCTGCTCCAATTTCAAATTCCCATTCTCCTTCACCACCTAGTTTTGTTGGTCTCCTCCATTTTCGCACCAATAGTTTATTATTGTTCACATCAAACTCCTCCACCATTTCGCTCTGATCTTCAAAAGTAGTATGCACCTTCTTCCTTCCATCCTTGACGATGCTGCTTGTGTATGGATACTTTTTGTCAGCAGAGTCCTCCTTGGTCATTGATTTGCGCCCTTTGTAAGAACAACCACCCTCGTCTGGGAAATTGAGATTTTTGAATCATGGATTGTCATGTGGATTGTGGAATAATTCATCACAGAAAAACACCAAGAGGGACAACATCACTATCATCATCTAGCATATCAATTCCATTTTACAAGAGCACTACATCACCAACAACATGATGTTTTATAAAATCAAGATGTATAATTTGGAACTGTGATTGTTAAAAAATGTTTAATTGCAGTCATTATGCTGTCCACACATGTTCTCAATGAATAGCAACGTCACACCCACACGGATGACCACCACGCCAGTGAACTTATGTCTCACATCATACTATACACCCATGGAGCTAATAACCAGCATAATGTCAAGAATATGCGCTCTTATATCGGCGCAATCGAGCAACATGATGCTTCACGATTGTAATTTCCCCTGACGCCAACGGCGCAATCGCTTGTATCCCACAACATTGTCAATCTCTGCACAGTTTAGAATTGACATTCAACGCACACCCTAAAAATCTCCACCTTCACGTGGTTGTAATCTCCTCTTGTTTCACCCCATGACCACTAATTATTATACCACTTGGTCATCACAGATTGATCACCAATGATCACTGTACCCACCCACTTGACAATACAAGATCACCTTCAAGACCATACTCCACCCAATTCTACTGCTATTACACCAAGGAACTTTCAACTCACAAACTGTACAATAAATTCTGTCTTAAAGAAATATTAGGAAAGAGACTTGCTTGTTTAACTAATTTAAAAATCAACGTAAATGTGGCGTGCATTTACCAATCAAATTGTGTATAATAGTATTTTTTATTAAAAGTTGTCTTCAAGTTTTAGCCAGTCCTTTGTTCATGTCGACATTTCCTTTGGTGTCGTTCTCTTTGTTTTCGGTTGGATGATGGGTCAGTCAGGGATCAACCATTAAAACCAAGTTGATTGCATTTCCCTCCACATGATCACACTTTTATATCACCACTACACAACGCAAAACCGAACACTATTGCTGACTACACTGAATCAAATCTCCGTAGCAACACTTTTCTCGCTCACGATCGTTCAAAACACATTAATATCTTGGAGTACAATATTGCTTCGAATTATTATGCACTAAGTACAATTAATCCATAAGCACAAATTGCCATCAATCACACATTTGACATCTGACAATGTAAGGTTAATCTGCATTCTACACCACTACCTTTTGCAAGTCTGCAATGGTGCGAGTACAGCCGAACACTAGCAGAGCCAAACACAACAAGAGCAACCATACAGGATCACCCTAACCAAGGGAAGAACAGGTAAGCATAACAGTTCTTAGAGCTGATCAGACTCTATAACGTCAATGTTCGTATCGGAGTACTCTTCGTGCGAAGAGTGACAGAGCATGGTTTAGATACTTCTTACAATCGTATCCTCCATAAACAATGACTAGGATGTTGGGTCAACACACCTTGCCAACACACCTTGTCCAAGGACCTGTTGAAGGGTCCAAGGACGGTCCAAGGATTCAATCAAAAAAAATAAGCTTACTGTCGCTTTACTCTACTCTCCTCTCTGTTCTCCTTCTTCACTCTCCTACGACTCCTTATACATTCTCCTCTCCCTTCTCTCTTGGGCCATCACAACATGTCACATCAATACTCTTCGTATCTCCCATCCACCTACGACTGCACCTTCTAACCCTCATACAGTTGCCCTTATCCCACAAATGTCCCCATGTCGGTTCCCAGGCCAACATCCCCACCACCTGTGTTTTTAGAAACAAATGCACTCTGGACTAAAGGGTAACAGATCGTAAGAGAGAAGGATACTAAAAGTGTTGCTTGATTTCTGTGTCTGTATGTGCTGTTGTGGTCCTGTCTTGCTCTTACTCTTCCTTCTTGTATATAGATCTTGCTCTTCTTGTTCCTGGATCTTGTTCTGCTGGTACTATCCAACTTCCTTGCTCTGCCGGTAAGCTCAACTGGTGGCACTCCTCTTCTTTTCTCTTTTCTTTTGCAACGTTCACTTTTGGTTGATCGTGGCTAAATATATAAAATTGATGAAACAAATGTAGTTGAAAGGATAAAAGTATGATTGATTAAATCTACTTTATTTTATACTCCTTCTTCATCTTATACTCTTGTACTTCCATCAACAATCATAGTTCACCTAATAATGTTATTGTCTTTACATAAATGTTGCTTACTTGTTGTATTCCATCCAAGGGCAGATTTTACTAAAGCTCAACAACTTAGCCATAGTGTCAAGTCATTCGTACGAAACTAAAATGATTACAGTCTCTTTTACTCTAATTGAAAATTATAATAGCTTCTTGGGTGGTCATTAAACTATCATCTATGTGTGTAGTATGGGTCTGTGTTCGTTTTGACGTGTGAATGAGAAATCAAAAGTCAGGTCTAATGATAGGTGCCACATTACAAAGAATCAACATAATGATGTCTAAGTAATTTTGCTGCCATTTCAAAAAGTTGTCGTACGATATTGAAAGAATAGTGCTCGTCGTCTATTCCCATCAAAATGTTCAAAATGTTGATCCGAACATGTTTTGGTGTTTCTGATCTAATCACACTTCAGTTTTGGCAAGGAGAGGAAGAATTATTAGGGTTACTTCCAGAATTTATTTGTGCAATTAGAAACTAATTGTGATATTTTGTCGAATAATCATGGTGCGTGTAACTAATTATGCAACTTCATGTAAACTAATTGAGTCGAACCTCAAAATTGGTTTGGAGTTGGATTGCAGTAAGTAATAGCTGTCGTTAATGGATAACACATCAATAACTCCGGCATCCCGGGACTCGCACTTCTACCATCAAGTCAGAATCGTTTGTAACTTGGTCATACACTTTCTTAACCTGAATTGTATCATTCAACATGCGATAGGTGTAATTCCATCTGTCAACTGTGTCTGTATGAATGAATTTGTTTTTTTCCATTCCAACATTTACAGATGCTTCGCCAATGCTGTAGGGTGGCTGAAAAGTGTTTTGCTACGGATCTCACCTTGACGTCATCATCATGTCCATCAAGCATGTTCTGCACACACAAGTTGATAACATATGGGAGACAATTGACTTTGCTCTCCCTACCTTTAAACTTGCACTCGGTCATCAAATTATTCCAAATCTGCTTTGATGTTTTGTTCTAGCTCGAAGCAAAAAGTTCCGTTATTTCCTGCATTGCCCGTTGTTGCTGACAAAAGTTTACTTTGAGCTTCTAGCCCCTTTGAACGGCTATTAACAATTTCAGCAAAATTATCGCCTGTATGCTCACACCCTCAATCTCACTAAAGTCAATCACCTCCTCTCTTATCTTTATTCGCATCGAAGCCCTACTAGCATCCAAAATTTTCGTCAGTAAAGTGTATTAAGTAAATTAAATGGAACAATTCATTACATTAATAAACTGTTAGAGCTTTATTAAGACTGATATTCTAGTATGGAGGTTGTTGGTAACCTTGTTGTGGGTATCCTTGCTGAGGATATCCTTGTTGTGGGTAGCCTTGCTGGGGATAGCCTTGTTGTGGATAACCTTGCTGGGGATATCCTTGTTGTGGGTAGCCTTGCTGAGGATAGCCCTGTTGTGGATAACCTTGTTGTGGGTAGCCTTGCTGAGGATAGCCTTGTTGTGGATAACCTTGCTGCGGGTATCCCATTTGTTGCTGAGGATAACCTTGTTGTTGCTGATAACCTTGTCCGAGACCAAAATCTAGAGCAGTGAGAACCAAGTGTACCTGTGCTTGGGGGTGTTTGATAAGGGGAACCCAAATGTCTTTTGGAACTCCCCTCATTAGACCAGCTATTGGCACCTCAGCAAAACCAATTACATCGTTTGCAGTAAAGAAATCACGATCGTCTACTTCTAAACGCAAAATATCCAGGTCTGGATTCACAACACCAAAATGGAACGTTTGCTCCCATCTTGGGTTTGCGTTGTTTTTGATGACTGACGATTTGTGCCTCACGTTGTTCATGCTCAAAACTACAAAGGGATCTGCCCTGCTGAAGAAGTCCTTGCTAGGAAGATTGCGCGCTTCCACCAATCTCACATCCAACTGGCCCGTTAACTGGCCATGGGCTCCATGCACTGCTTTATTAAATAACTCTTTTCCTGCGTCGAAGATGTTCATGTTGTTTGAAATAATATATTTATTTTTATTGGAATTCGAATGACAAAAATACTTTTGATTGTACCCATTTTGGGCATATTTGAATTAATTGTAAAAAGCTTAATCGAAAAGAAACTAATTTAATTCAATTTCTACATTATTGCTTCTAACAGGCTCGTCAAAGTCCACATGGTGGTCCTCACAAACGAGTCTAACATTATTGAGCACGCTCGAGCATATTGCGTCCAAAGGTAAATCATTCTTGTCCTCTCCAAATGGATCTTCAATCTCTATTCCACTCTCCTCTATTCCTAACATGGCAAACGAAATGAGCGCAATCACAGCAATTCCAGCCCAATGATACTCGGTGAGGACGAACGGCAGGGTGATCAAGTACCCGAACAAGATGTGATGGATTTGTGCAATGTAGCTGAATGGAATTTGTGTGTTCATGATTCTTTCCAGACCACCTTGAGCAGTCACAAGAGCAGCCGTGTATTGTTCCATAATCTTTAAGCTTTCGCGATCCGTGTAATTCATTCTGGTCCAGTCGGTGATCAGCAGCGTGATGGCGAAGGGTTTATTTTTGGTTGTTTCCAGGAATTGCATCTGCGAGTCGTTTAAGTAGTCAGAATACCTGGAAAAGGTATTATCTCCCCTTAACCTTTGTTTTAGCGAAAAGCAATATGCGCACAAAAGGTGTGATAGTTGACGAATTTTCTTGGTCTCGTCAGCCGCTTTTCCAAAACGGATCATGTTCCTGCATCCATTTACAATGTCGGCCCACAACTTTCTTCCTTCCCAATATCTATCATAACTTGAATTTGTTCTGTAAACTAAAAGCAGAGACAAGCCCAATCCAATCAACTTGTGTGCATCGGCGCTGTAAGTCACGGTAATGTATTGGAACTCGTAAAGAGCGGTAATTATAGTGGAAAACAATGTTAAACAAGCAACTCTTAAAAGAACGTCTTTAATGACCTGATTTAATTGTTACTAATCATCACCATCAAAAAACTTACAGTCCCCCTTATTGATATTAGTATATTGTACCATGCTCTTCTTTGTGTTTGAATGATTTCATCATCGGCTTGAGAGAATCCCTGCTGGGAAGCAATCAGATCATGATCAACTGGATTTCTTGACATTTGATCAACCAATCCCACTCAACCATTTGATACTTGTGGACTTCATTTTATCATACCACATGCTAATGGAGAGATGCGTCTATTCTTTGTTAATAGTCTGAACTGGTTTATAATGTCGAAATTAATTCTTGTCAACTTGGATTTGTTCGTTTCAAACAATGTCCCAAAGAACAATCAATAAGCGCGCCAACGCAAGCATATCCGATTATGAATCAGACGGTACCATTGCGAAGCTTGCACCAATATTGTCCACGTTGATGGATGGTACGCTCGATCTATCTCAAGTGACACCAAAACATCTATCTCAACTATTAATTCAGCTAATACAATTCAATGAAGAGGCCTTTGGCGTCGACGCACCGAAGGATACGCGCATAGCGATGATGAAGCTTCCTTTTTCATGTTTCAACGACTTTGAACCAACCAATGGCACCATAGTTCATATTCTAAGAAAGTGTTATTCGTTCAAAGCGCAACAGGAATGGAAGCGGTTTGACTTCACCCTACTAAACCAGAAAAGAACGGAGAAGAATGTTGAATTGTTCAGGAGCATACAATCTGATTTGGAGCAAAAGGGCTTCATTCAAGTCAAGTCCATTTACATCAACGTTAATGATTTGGCACACAAAAAACAGTTAGAGTCATCAGTGCGCGACATGAGCATGTGCAGACAAGTTGTCGACGAGAAGGATGCGACCCACGTAGTTCTTGATGATCCAGAACATTTGAAGGAGTCAGAGGGCGGCGAAGATTACTTACGAACCATTGAATCCAACCAAACCATTTCACACATCCACTGGTGGTACTATCCAGACAGTTATGACGAGTGGATGAGCAAAGCCAACGTACAAGGGGAAGGAGAAGTGGAGCCCAACCTGCAAAGGGACAAGTGGAAGGTACATGCCAGGTTCATCAGAGACTCTCACTTTTTTAACGAATGGATGAACGAGAATGATTACGACCTCACGTTGGAGGATGCATCCGAGCAAGCGCAACAACTCGGCACCCTTCCCACACCAGCCGACGCCACACCACAACCACCACAGGGCCGTAACAAGAGAAGAATACTACAGACAAATAAACGCAGCGCCAGCGACGCTCAATTGGAAGAAACATCCAACAAACGCATCAAGACCAACAATGAAACAAGCATCGCTCAACAACAACAAACCACATCGAGCGCACAATCAACCATACCCACCGTCATTGTGCCCTCGCACAGCGCATGGTTCAAGTTGGAGGAGGTGAACGAGGTGGAGAGGAGGTCGCTGCCAGAATTCTTCGACAACAAATCGCCAGACAAGAATGCAACCATTTACAAGCAATATCGCAACTACATGGTGAATACATTTAGAAGGGACACCAATCGCTACTTGACCGCCACCGAGTGCAGGAAGGTGCTGACGGGAGACGTGTGTGCCATCATGAGGGTGCATACATTCTTGGAACAATGGGGCCTCATCAATTATGGAGTGGATCCGCGCAACAAACCCATCGGCCTCAATCAAACGTTCAGCAATCAACCGGCCAACCCAATGTATCACGACTACACCAAGGATCCATCCCAACACACCATGATGACCAACACGGAAAAGATGATCTTGTTGAATACTCACGTGAATGCATCTCAAGTGTTGTCTCAACAAGGGGGCAACCGATTCGCCGTGCCTCAACCATCGCAGCCCAATCACATGAACGCTGGACCCGAGTGGAGCGACGACGAGACGTTGAAATTGTTGGACGCAGTGGACAAGTACAAGGAGGAT
The DNA here is from genome assembly GCA_026419775.2 of Acrasis kona. Classification (NCBI taxonomy): domain Eukaryota; phylum Heterolobosea; class Eutetramitea; order Acrasida; family Acrasidae; genus Acrasis; species Acrasis kona. The sequence continues at coordinate 6,992 of JAOPGA020001803.1, read as the reverse complement.
TGGAGCGCAGTGGCGCAAATGGTGGGCAACAATCGCACGAAGGAACAATGCCTGATGCACTTTGTACAATTGCCCATCGAGGATGACTTTTTGGTGGACGCTCAGGAGGTCACGTCCAGCAGCAACGAACAACCCATGCCCTTCGCCGACAGCACCAACCCCATCATGAGCACCATTGCGTTCTTATCGAGCATGGTGAGTCCATCGGTGGCGAGTGCTGCAGCACAGGCAGCGTTGGCAGCGTTCGATCAACAACAACAACAGCAACAACAACAGCAACAGCAACAACAATCATCCGATACATTTAATAACATTATTGACGTGAGCAAGATGGACGTGAGAACTGCCGGTGCTGCTGCTCTGGGTGCTGCATCTGCACGTGCCAAGTTGTTGTGCGAGAAGGAGGAGAGGGAGATACAGAGGAACGTTGCAGCCGTGATCGACAAGCAGCTGAAGAAATTGGAGATTAAGGTGAGGCACTTTGAACAGTTGGATGCCTTGTTATCGAAGGAGACTCAAGAATTGGAGAATGCTAGGCAAGAACTGCTGAATGATCGATTCAAGCACAAGCCCGAATAAATTATTTTATTGTAATCGAATTTTGTAAATGTCTAGACAACGAACATACACTGCACTGGTGGATGTGCTGCCTAGTTTTGTCATTCTGGCAGCATTCTTTGTGTTCTTCCTGTCCGTATTAGGATCCATCGGCATCATTGCCTTCGCACCCACAGTGAAGCAAGTGTACACCCATAAAGCAACGATTGATGGCGACTATTCTGGATTTTTCAATGGCGCACACAGCATTATACAAGAATCAAACGTGTTGGGCAAAGTAAACAAGACCAATCAAGAAATCACCTTCTCCATCCTTCTCAAGGAACGCACGGTGAACAAGTTGAACAAGAATGATTTATATTTAAATACAAGCATACAAGGATTGAGCGACGATAAGTGGATCGACATTCACCAATCACAGTCGCTCCAACGTTCAATCTCGTGCGATTCGAGTTCGTCGCAATACTTTTGTAGCCCCATCGTGACCTATCTAACCCGGTACATTGAATACAAGGAATACCGCGTCATCACAACATTATCAGGAATAGGCGCAGTATACAAGGCGGAACTCCTGGAGGATGTAATCTTTTCGCAAATTGAGACCACCAATTCGAACTACACCACCTTCGAGATGACGTTGAGGAGCATATTCACAATCATGAGCGTCATTGTAACATTATATTATTCGTTAATGCTGTTCCGCATGCAGACGTGGTCCTATTGTAAAGTAGAACAAAAATGGATCATGGTGTTGTTGCCATCGCTCATCATGTTCAACAACCCATTATTCCTGGTGAACGACGTGTACTTGTTCACCCTGATTGACATTGTATTCCAATCGTCATGCGTGTGCTTGCTGCTGCTGTTCGTGTTGATCATGTCGCACAGTGCAGTGTTGCCCATGCACAATGGAACGCAGAGGCGCTCCTTCAATTTTTACCTGCCCAAATTATTATTGGTGGCGTGCCTGTGGCTGTTGATCACCGTCACGTTGATATGGGAGCGCTTCAACGAAATTGCAGATCCCATTCACGAAATTCCCTTCTTTGGTCAGGTCAACATGGCCATCGCCATGATTGGTTTGATCATATTCTTGTTGGTGGTGTACTATACCATTAGAGCAGTGGCTGGAGACGATGTGTTTTATGAGGCGCTGTTGAAATTGGATAGAAGCGATGCTCACGACACTAGGAGCAACTTTAGACAGCACTACGTGTCGCAGTACAGCATCAGTGCCAAGTATAAATTCTTCTTGGGGCTCACGGTGTTGGTGTGCATGGTGTTGGGCGTTGATTTTGTGACCTTCTTGATGAAGGACGACGTGAACAGTGCTGCGCAGTACTTGAGCATGTTTCCATTGTTGAATTATTATGTGATCACGTTGGCCTTGTTCTTCTTGCCCAGCAATCAACAGGAGGTGATATTGAGCGATCATGTGTTGACTAGTGGTGCATTCTTTGGCGACGACGATGATGAGGAGTATCAGGCTAGAGGTATGTTGGACGATGCCTCCATGATGACGCCCATCGAGGAATACGAGGATGATGATCAATTGTTTGGAAAGGAGAAGCAGAGAGAGTTGATCGATGTGCATTTGGACATGGAGCAAGAATAAATGATTTGTTTTTTTATTACGAATGAATCTATCACATTAACGTTGGTTTTTAATTAACAACAAAACAAAAGTACTTTAAAGCCCAATAAGGCCCTTCCCTAACAATTCTTTAGGTCAGGATTTATTGTACAATTTTTGAATTTCTTATTGATGGGTGTGATCATGTGTCAAGTGTGGGTAAGTGGTGTTTCATCATGATGATCGATCTGTGATGACCAAGTGGTGTGGGTATAGTAGTTAGAGGTCATGGGACGACGCGAGACGAAGGTGTGGTGATTGTGCGGTGGGGTGGGGATTTATAGGGGTGTGCGTTGTACGATTGACATCACAGGGGTAATTACAACTGAGGAGTATGGTGTTGTTTGCGCCAAGAGTGCATATTCTTGACATTATGCTGATTAATGACTCCATGAGTAATGTTTTCTTGATGGACTTGAAATCATTGAGTATTGTATAATAAGGTCCATAATGTACGCGCTGACCAGTGGAGTGTAGTGGTGAGTGAACATACAACGCGCCTCTCTACAATGTTGAGTTCGACATTTTTGAGTAGTGGTGGTGATGTCATGCGTTGATCTGATGGGGTATATAGCAGTCATATATGCAGCGTGAGTATAAAGTATGCCGACTAGATGGATACGTGGTGGCGTGCGAGTGACTTGATGAATGTGATGGGGTAATGGTCTACCATATAATAGTAGTCATGCATTGATGTGACACTGATTAATGGTCGTACGTGTAATCGTGGGTGTATAGTGGTCCATCAATGATCTGTGATGACCAAGTGGTGTGGGTATGGTAGCGAGTGTTATGATTGTGTGAGCGGGGTGGTGGGGGTTTCTTGAAGGAGATGTGCGTTGAGCGTTGATGGTTGAATAGAGCGTGCAGAGATTGACAGTGTTGTGGGAATAGTGGTATGATGCAAGCGATTGTTGACGTCACAGGGGATCATCATGTTACTTGATTGTCGCCACATGTATATTATTTTCTTGGTGGACTTTAAATTGTCATGTGTGGTGGGTGGGGTGGGGGATTTTCGAAATGGGCGTGTGCATTAAATGACAACTCCGTAGTGGGTGGAGATTGACGACGTTGCAGGGAATTGATATCATCAGATGTGGGGGCATCGATGATGAGGAGGGATGATTCATTTTCTACATGTAGATTGTGTCATGGTGATTGACAACAAATGATCGATTGGGAATACTGGCTCCAAGTCGCTTGTTCGATTATGATTGTTGGTGTCATGGTGTTGAATCTTGATTTTGAAAGTGATGGTGACTAATGTAATTACCAATGAGGAAATAAAGTTGATGACTTACCCATGTGCGACCACATATAGAACGTTTTATTATTCATATCGAGATTTACTTGTATAACTGAGTTGTCGTGATTTGAATTGGTAATCGTCTATAGTGTTGTAATTATGATGATTCGACATTTATAATTTGTTCGAATAAATGTCCCATTTAAACAAGGTCGAAAATAATGATGATTGCTTGGTGGCGGCGAATGGTTGTGTCTGAGATTCAATCACCGAAAGAATCGATCAAATAAATCTTGTAAAGAATCACAATGTGCCTATTGTCGTTGATGGATTCCTAAAGTTGTAGTTCATTGAGGAAATGTGTTTCCAATAATATTCAGCATATTGATTGTGATCAAGCATCTTAATCGTTGACAATCATAATTTCAAATCATACATCTCGTAATCATGAAACATTGTGAGATGGAGTTACGACGATGACGGTGGTGATGTTGTTGTTTTTTGTGGTGAGTATACCTCTCTTGATCGTGTTCCCTTTGTTGACGTGCTTCTCATCATGATTACTTTTCCTGTGATGACACAATCCAATGTTTCAAAGAGTTGGATCTGATTTGCTGATTGCGATCGAGAATGTTTGAGGCTGTGATGCTCGTCTTTGCTCATTATTTGAAATCATTGCGTGCTGGCCATGGCTTATATGATTGACTAATCAGAACGTTGTTGCTGCTCAACGTGGTATTTGGTCGGTAGTCGGTTCATTTCCCTCTTGATGATTGGTCTCCCCACATCATCTGAATCGGAATACTTGATGTAATTTGTCTGTCGATGCATCTTGTAACCATGATATAATGTTTAATGTGCTTGCTCATAATACTTGATCTGCGGTAAAATTAGTCCACCATTCAATCCGACAAGAATCTAAATTTCCAAATGTACAACCGAGAGTTGCGTCTGATTCGAAAATTGCGTTCGAGTATCAGAGAGTATGTTTGAGGCTGTGCTGGATGGAACGTTGTTGTCGTTCAACTAAATATATGATCGGTAGTTGGTGACGTTGCTTTGAGTTCATTTGGGACTTGATGATCCCCATCCCCTACTTGTAGATTTGCAGGTCTCCTCGTGAAACTAATTCTTGATTCCTTCGCAACGAATCAATCAGATTGTGATTTATCACACCTATACATCAATCCCGAGTCGAAGGCTTTGTCGATATGCTTCTCATCATGATTACTTTTTCTGCGATAAATCTTCTACAATGATTCAAAAATCTCAATTTCCCAGACGAGGGCCGATCAGATTGCCTACTCATGTTCGATCGACTCCGATGCCATTGGTTGTGTCATGATTCGTTATGAACCTTCCAGACATTGAGCAACGCAGCCCATCTTATTGTAGTTCTCCTTTCATGTTGGTAGTTATAAGTGACGATGATGATTGCATTTCATCCTCTACGCTGATTGGTATCGAACTGATTCGAGATCATTTTTAATTGTCAACATTGAATTGTAGATTTGAAAAGGACATCCATGAAGAATACAAAAATTCTTTCGCCTCTCGGTATTTTGAATCACTGCTGATACAATCGTAAACTCCCTCTGGGGTAAAGTTGAGACCAAACAATAGTATCCGGTAAACAAGTGTTTGATTCAGAATTAGAATGTGTCAGGCTTGTGAAATATGGTGCGATCGTACCCCATAACTAGATCTAATGATGCGGCTCACATGCATTTCCGAATGGCTTGTGCAATTACCGACGCACTTTCCATCTTGATTGTCTCAAAATTCTCATTGATCGTTCCAACATCTCCAAAAGTCCTTCAGGACGTAGCCCCAGGCAATCTTGCTAATTCCACTCTTGTTTACAATTTCGTCATTCTCACCTTACATGGTGGGAGATGAACGCGACAATGATTTGAATGCATTTCGTGTCCTTCGCTAACTAATTGGCATCGCCGTACTCTAATCGATCCGCAATTTCACAATTTGCATGTAATCGAGATGCGGATTGTACGCGTCAACCGAGATTTGCGTCTGATTCGAAAATTGCGTTCGAGTATCAGTGGTAACGTTTGAGGTTGTGCTGGATGGAACGTTGTTGCTGTTAAATGATCGAAAATGTCTGTCGTTGAACTGCTGTTTGGTGTGTAGAACTGTATATTCAAAGCTGACTGGTGGTGCGTGCAAACTCTTCGTTGCTCTGGCGGACTCTGTTATGTACAATTATTTAGTTCGATTGGGACTGGATTCTCTACGGTGATTTAATTGCATCTTGAGTACTGATTAAGCGCCGTGGTTGCATTTGTGTCCACTCTCTTCGTGTGGTAGGCTCAACAACTGCTGATTTGATTTCCGTTCACAATCAGTCAATCACATCTCCCTCAACTTTTTGCGGCAGTAACGTCAGTTTGTGATTCGATCGAATATGTTTGGCGACTATCGGATTCAAAAAGTTGGTGCGAGTTTACTGACGGCGATCAAATATGTAATGCAAGAATTGCTTGTCTTAGATCATACATACTTGGATCAGGTTTGTATGGCATCTTTAGACACGAACGATGCACATTCGTAGGCAAGTGTTTGTTGAGTGCAACTGCCTTTTCGATATGGGTTCTTGATTGATTTACTAGTTTGCTCGTTTTGTAATACCACGTTTGCTTCTTATTTGTACTTGACGTTTTCTTTAATTGCATGCATGCTGATGGTAAAGAATGATTTGCTCCTGCTCGGAATGATTCTGTATAAATTTAATGAATTAGTCAGAAGCACTTCTATGTATTACTACTTACTGTTCTGCTCTATGAAATCGTTATTCTAGCCGTGCGAATGTATTTGACGCTCTCTCCACTAGGCATGTCGCAGTTTCTCACAGTTGGCTGAAGGGATTGTAATCTATCAAAAGAGGTGACAGAAAAGCGAGGGGCACTTGTAATACTCGGCAGCAAAGCAAGTACACGAAAGAGAGCGGAGACGCAGCAATTAGTGATGAGAAGACTACCTGAACCTCTGGTTTAAACAGTGTGCACTCGGCGTACCTCGACAGGCCTTCAACTCTGGACTTCGTCTTTGGACTTCTGGGTGTCCGGGCAGAGATGTCACTTCACAGTTCCCAAACAAAGCATGCAAGAAAGTGTACACGCGTATACGCTCTGCAACCGTTGCGGCCACATGTCCGGAAGCATGTTGTGTGCTAACCTTTCGGTTAGCGCAGCCTGATCGCCTTACGGAGCCTTACTCGCAATACTTTGTCTGTTTCCTGAGGAGAAAACACCTGATGGATCTTAGATGTCTTGGACAACTCATACAAGAAAGTGTACACGCGCGTACGCTCTGCAACCGTTGCGGCCACATGTCCGGAAGCATGTTGTGTGCTCACCTTTCGGTTAGCGCAGCCTGATCGCCTTACGGAGCCTTACTTGTAATGGCTTGTTTTCTGCGAAGAAAACATCGGGCGGGGTGATGTACTTCGACTTCTAACTGACCTGGCAGCACAGTTCCCAAACAATACAAGAAAGTGTACACGCGCGTACGCTCTGCAATCGTTGCGGCCACATG
>JAOPGA020001802.1:0-12823 GCA_026419775.2 Acrasis kona | reverse complement strand
GGAAAACAAAGCATGAACCGACAGCACCATACTCAAAGCTAAATAAAGTTTTGCTTGAGCGTGTTTATGATGGTTCTGGAAACTATCGTTACTGCCATCAACATTTAATTGAACATTTGCGTGTTAGTGCTGATCGACTTGCCCGTTTAAGAAAGGTCAAACAAGGAACAATACCATTCCATGGCTTACAAGGAGCCCCCTCAAATAGCTCTCTAAAACCAGAAACTCTTGCACAGCTTGATGATTTTATTAAAATCAATTCACAGCTAAATGGGCGCCAGACAGGGAAGACACATTATATTGACCCAAAGTTCACTCAATTCTATGTGCCTTCAAAGAAAGTTCAACAGGATGTCAGGAGACCTTGGACAGAGAAGCATCTACAACAGTGTTTTCTGTATGAATTTAATAGAGTGCAGACTGAACATGGAAGAGAGACAATCAGTAATGGAAGCCTTCAAACATTACTGCGTACAAAGCACAAGTACCTCGGACTGTTTCCTCATAAGAGTGACTATTGTAACACTTGCGATGAACTGCGACATTGTATTCGACAATGCTGCTCAATCTTGAATCGAGAATCACTTGAGCCCGATGTTAGATTAAAGTACGAAGCAGAGAAGAAGAAATGTGAACAAGAACTTGAGGAACATGTTGAAGAGGCTCAAGAGGAGATAGACTTCTACAAAGAGTCAATTCAAGAATGCATTGAATTGTATGACAGCATTACTGCTGATCCTAACGATAATGCCTTGAAGTCAAAACTTATTGCTGTTCTTGCCGCTGATTATCAACAGGGAAAACTTCTTCCATTTTGGGGCAGATCACCTCAACCAGGCGAGACATACTACTTCCGAAAGCTACTGTGTGATATTTTTGGGATTGTCAATCATTGTACCTGGAGGACAGAAAAGCAGAAGGAAGATGGTAATGTTGTAGACGTTGCCATAGAGAAGCTAGGCGCAGAAAAATGCGGTTTTGATGTTGGAAGCACATTACATTGTCCATCACAATCAGTTTTGCAAGAAAACCAAACAACCGTTTTTGTGAATGATGAAAGACAAGGAGGACCAAAGAATAGTGACCATACTGTATCGCACTTAAATCGTTACATTGACGCATGTATGAGCAAGTGGGTGGAGCATATTCACCTATGGATGGACAATGCTCCAACTAACAAGAACAAGACAGTAATTGCATGGGCATGTGAACTTGCACAGTTTTCAAACAGGCTTAAATCAATTCGTATCTCTTTCATGATACCAGGGCACAACAAATTCCATCCTGATAATTTGTTCTCTCGCATCGCTCGTACCTTCCGTGTTAATGATGTTTTTATTATTGACGAATTGATTGAAATTATAAGTCAATATAGCCAATGTGGTCTCGTTACTAGTAAAGATATCGCATGTTGGAAGGACATCACGAACCAGAAATATAGGGCATTTCCGTCGGTCAACTCTTATAGAGACTTTTTSATTGAGAAAACTGACAATGGTGTTGCTGTGAAATCAAAAGAAAAATGCTATACTGGAGAGTGGAGTGATGTGACAAGCGAATTCGTCAAAAGAGACCAAAGGAATGTTGATTGTCGACCTGGTTTGTTGAATTACAGCTACTTTGCCAGAAAGAAAACATCATGTTTGACCGAAGATAAATTGGATGATTTAAAAAAGTGTGCTAGGCATGTCGGTTTTGAATCTACATGGTTTTATGATTCGCTTCAAAAGGAGAATAATCAGTATGAAAATGAGGAGAAGGCTGCTGCGAAATCATTAGAGGAGGCCGTAATGAACAGTTTCACAGAGCCAGAGAGGATTCTTATGAGTTTGAAGTACAAGAAGCACCTTGGCGCCTCTAAACCAGAACTTCAGAACAATATTAATACCCGCGGATTCCCAACTGAATGGTTGTGCAACAAGAAAACCCTCATTGACTTGCAAAATGTACTTTGGGAAAAGAGGACATCATTGTGGAAAGAGTATGATGAAAGATGTAAAACCTACCAACCGGCAGAAGTTGTCACTGAACAATCGCAAAATGTGCCAAATTTTGCACAATTAGAGATGTTTTTTAGCATGACAAGTTGGAATCCAACCTCAAACCTTAGCATACAATAAAGCGACCAGTTTATTTACTTCATGTATTCACTGTCCTATCATTAACACGGAAGGTACGAGCGATGCGAGAGAACAAATTATCAGGATGGAATTTGTTGTGCCCTGGTATCATACTTTTTCTAACCTTAAACGCTTTGTTGGGGGATGATGAGGTGTTTTGTGAGTTATCCCATGATTTTTACAACGTCCCGCACATTTAATACTTTTGTAGCCGGTTTATCTTAGACGATGTTGGATAGGATCCTCTCATCGGAATTAATGAAAGTATGAAAAAACACCCTCCATCTACGTCAAAATTGACATGTCGAAAAGTCAACCTACTTCCACACAATGCAAATTGATTTGCTTGTTAACAAGTGAGACAGGTAGAACATGGTACTTTGGCTGTGATTTTAATTTTGATTTACTAATTGTGATGAGAATATATGTTTGCTCTTTTCTCGACATGTAAAGTATAGCTTGCATCGCAATAACCAGAGGATACCGGTCCAGCTTGAACTCCTCTTCTAACCATGTTGCATCTGTGATGATTAATTCTATTTCTGGTAATGCCATCCACTTGCTTCATTTCTTCCTTACTCCACAGCCTCTCAGCAACCGCCAAAACTCTTGGGAACACACGACTATCAAAGTTGATATCATCGACGGCCTCTCCCCACATACATGCCTCTCCACCAATAAGAAGCTTCTTCTCCTCTTGTGTGAAATTAGCGATAGATCTTTTGGAAGTTGGACCACGGACTGGTTGTAATTCAAAAGGACCTCTTCCCAGACGTTTGCTGATAGGGAATGTTTCTTCAACAAGTCTAGCACTCTTCTTTCAAAGTATGACAAGAGTTCATCAACAGATGAATATCCCTTCTGCTTCATCCACTAGATAATGATTAGAGTGCAATTAAAAGATGTAATTACCTGTTGGATCTGTTTGTCAGCCTTCCAACATTGTGTGGCGATCTCATCACCTCCTATGTGAATGTAAGAATTCTTTGTAACCTTCTTGACGTCAAGAAGGCAAACACAACATCAATCACTTCATAAGTCTTATCTACGGTTGGGTTCATAATGGGTTCCAATGATGGACACTTGGCCATGATCTCTGGTACCTGCACCCCACGAAACTGTGTGACCAGGCATATCAAATTCGAAAACGACTAAAGAGGGTTAGGAATGAATGTTGAGCTTCTTACTATTAACACCTCTCCTATAAGCATAATCAACAAGTGATTCAACATCTTGTTGTGTGTAAATTGCTTTTGGAGAATAAGCGCCCTTTCCACTCAACTCTGGATAATCAGGTATGAATGCTGGGAAAGAATCTGAATCTACAATGTGCCAATGGAGCACGTTCATCTTGATGTATGTCAGTGAGTCTATGATTTGTCTCATCTTTGGGACGCTGATGTAGTGTCTTGATGTGTCAACCAAAAGACCTCCCCAGCTGAAGCGTGGTGAATCTACAATCTTTAGAGGAATGGTGAAACCAACAAAGGAGTAGACTTGAACTTCTGTTCTTGATTCAATTTGAATCATCTGGCTAAGGGTCTCCAAGGCATGTAGACCTCCCCATACTGTTGGGGTCGAAACATAAATGGTGTTCTCTTCTTTGATAGTTATAGAATAAGATTCATTATGTGAGCCAAGAGAATCAGAGAGCGATGGTGCAGATGACTTAATATCAAATACCACCGATTCAACACATACAACATCACGATGACAAATTGTTTGTGGTACAGCTTCGAGCTTTTCGTAGAATGTTATTTCTTTAACCTATTAAAGGCGTCCTGTAAGATATCATCCTCGGTTGGCGAAATAGGGACTTTCAAAGTGATCTTGAATGAAGCATTGTCTTTGACCACGGCTGCTGAATTACCCAAAGTCTCAACTGCGGATGGATGCGACCATATGTTTACTCTGTTATCAAGAGTTCTACGCAATTGAGATCGTCTACTACGTGCAAATACTGTTACTGCCAAAAGCAACACAAGACTGAGGATTAATCTCATCTTTTTTTGATTGAAGTCTATTAAAAACTTGTTACAACTGTTAGGGTCGAAGACCAAAACAAATCACTATCAATACCATGTTGTACAATATAACTATTTATCTTATAACATACAGCGTGCTTAAGCAGTGTTTTTCGCACAACCCTGAACGGCATCTTGTACCTTTCCTGGTCTTCTTTCTGTTGTAATTATTCTTTGAACGATAACCGCAGCCACCATACCGGCTATTGGACCTGCAAAGTACACCCAAATAGTTCTCCAACCAACACCACTAATCAAAGTCGGACCAAATGTTCTCCATGGGTTTGCAGAACCACCACTTATATTCCACGCAAAAATCTCTATGGCTCCAAAGGTTGCGCCGACGGCAATGGCCGATACAGGACCAAGAATCCTTGATTTCTAAACAAAAAGTTAACTACAAAATCAGCGTCAAATAAATTACCTCAGCTGTACTCAGAATTACCATAATCAGCAAAAATGAAATCAGAATTTCGGCACCTAACGCTACCCCGTTTGACATGACAGGAACTGTGGTTCCTAACCCTCCAACGTTACCAAACATACCGTATAATATCGCAGCACCAGTTACAGCACCTGCGAACTGAATAATAATGTACAATACAGTTCTCCACCACCTCATAACTCCTCTCATAAAGAATGCAATGGTGACCACAGGATTGAAGTGTGCACCTGACACTGTTCCGAAGATGTAAATCATTCCTGCGAGAACAAACCCAGAAATCACTCCCTTGTCTATCAAAGTGATGTCTGAAACACCTCTTGTGGCCGAGAAGGTTTGTAGCGTTTGTATGCCCGAGACAAAAAGCACCAAAAACATTGTTCCGAGGAATTCACACACAGCTCTTCTGACTTCCTTTTTGGCGGCCTCTAAATAAGGGTGCTTCTTGCATGCTTCCTCTTCCTCTTGGACGTTCTTACCAATGAACACTCTTCTAAAGGTGCCCCTCCATGCAGGTGTGTTCTTGAAGTAATAAGCTGGATGGACCTTGTTTTGATCTTTAGCTTTATCTTCCTCTTTAGCTTCTTTTCCATCTCCCTTATCTCCATTCTTTTCACCATCGTCCTTCTTCTGCAGTTCTTGCTTCTCTTCGTCTTGTGAGGTATCTTGTAATTTGTCTTGTGATTTGTCTTGCGATTTGTCTTGTGATTTGTTACCACTAGTGTTACCCTCCTCGTGATCGTATATGTCGACCACAACATGCCCAGGAGATGAGTATTGAGTGCTCATTCAATTCACTTTGTTTCACATGGCTTAAAACGATTATCCGATTAATGCTATTAATAATGCTTATTTTAAGAATAGTAAGCTATAACTAAAACCATCAACTGCGATTGACGTCAAACATTGTAATAACCGGGAATGACAATAAATAGACGCGGCTCGTGTTTGTTTGCGTATATTTGCTTTGAGTTGAATAGAAGATTAACTCATATCATATTGTACTTGCCATAACTGTCTTGTGTTAACTTCACAACCGTCCTAACTACCTGGTTGGAAATGGCTTGGTTATCTAAAAATAGTTGTTCCTTAATTTTAAAGCCACACAATCAATGAGAGCTGCCATAATACCACTAGGTAGTGGGAGGATCATATTGACTCCGTAGCAGTAATAAATACGTGTTAGGTTTAGGTAGTGAGACAAGTCACATGACGATAATACCAAACAATTACATGGACATAGTGTGATTATAATACAATTTATTGTAGACTGTTCAACTAAAATAATTATTCAACAATTCAGGATCCACTTGTAGCGAACTTCCCTCACCAACCAACTCTAATTGTCGTAATAAATCTTTGCCACGCTCATCCATGGGATCCAACTTCTTACAAAGTACATTGGCCAAACAAGAGGCAAACATTTTAGAGTGATTAGTATATGGGTTACTTCTGACGGGGATTGTTTCCTAATGAAAAGTTAAAAACTCAATAAAAGTCAAAGTATTACTTCAAGGTCTTGAAATACATTGTGGTCGTCATCAACTCCAATCAACTCCTCATAAACACAAACGTCGTCGCCGAATACTTGTTTTAATTGTTCAAAGTCTACATTTTCAATGTGTAAGTTTGGAAGCTTGTCGCTTGTAATGTTGATGCTGGGTGCTGTGACTGGACTTGAAAGCCAAGGTATGGTGTTGGGAGGTAAATGTTTCGTAAACGTCTTTGAGAACCTAGACGAGGAGTTAAAAAAAATGAATCAATGCGACCTACTTTTTTCTTGCTTCTGTTTCGTGGTTCTTGATCTTTTCAATCTTTTCAAAAGCGTCTGTGGAGATTAAATGCATTCTTTCTTCAATCCTCCTCCTTCTCATGACCTCTAATAGTCCTATTTGATAAGACGCAGGTAAGTTCTGTACAATTTCTAGTTGGTTAAACTTGGCGACCAGATTCTTTAGGATGGTGACCCACGCGTTCACTTTCTTAAACATTTTTCCCACTTGTGATTGAATGTCACTGACTGATCTTAGTTTGTTGAACAGGTGAACAATGATCTTGTTTTTGCTTTCAAAAATTCTCTTTTGAATGTGGTTCATTGTGATGTGATGGAGAGGTGGAATGGGGGTGGCTGCTGATGGGTTGGGGTGTTTGAGCGACTCTAACAACTTGACATAATCTATCACTAGGTGTCAACAGAATAAATGTAAAAGTTACTTACCTTGTTTGAAAACATCAAAATTCTTGACTTCTTTTTGTGAAATGAGATCGGCTTCCGCCACCAGAGGTGAAAATTCATTTATGCTACATTGATCAGTGATTGTGTAATGACTTGACACATACTTTACGGGTGGAGCTGTTTTCTCCCTCAATGTAGCCTTGTATAAACTATCAGCGCTACTTTTACCTGATGAAAACCGTTCCCTAAAAGTCTTGAGTTCCACACCACATTTTGGCGCCCATGAACGTATTTGTTGATGTGGTATGGTATCGTACAAAGTATTTCTATTGGGTGACCTTAAAGATGGATGAAGTTCAATAGATTTCAACTAAATGGTCAATAAATCATCAAGTTGGAATTACTTTTTCAAGATCACCATCGAAAGTGGAAAGCAGTTGTGTGAATCGTTTATCATAAATGATGAACTTTGCTTCAAACGCTTTTATTTGATTAAGCATGTGTCTACATTCACGTTAAGTCAGAGAAGAAGTAATTAATGTTGTACGTACAACGCTCTAATGTTCAAGTTTCCAACAACAGACAATACCGCTTCATTCATTATTTTTAGTTCCTGCACTTTACGTGAGCAGTACTTGAAACAAGACTGACTACTTCTTGCAAAATTCTTTAAAAGTTAATAAATAATGTGAGTGAACAAACTTCAGCTTGTTTGAATCGTGTAAAAAATTCTTTTGCGTGGTTCGCTAGGGGATGTGATCTTAACTCTGCCGCGATAATTTCGTTTGGATACTCTATGTGGTTTGGATCCACTATTTGATTTGAATAAAGTGATAGAATTAATACATACCATTAGATTCAAAATCAACCCATCTTTCTAACACTTGATCTATGCTTTTCGAGAAACTATTCCGATCGAACATAAATATGTAATTATCCCTGATCGCGGCTTCCACAACACTTCCATCTTTTTCTAATAATATTTGGTCTTGCGGACTAATCCCTGTGCTTTCCTCCAATAGATTTTTAAGAGATATTATGGATGTATTTGGTGGCAGGAATACTTCGACTGGAGTGCCAGTTTCCGCCTGGAATATCTTCATTCTTTGGTAATCTTTTGTAAAGTGTGAGACAACGAAGCATTTTGGAATGGAGTTTAAGATTTGTAACTGAGCTCAAATACTAAAATGAAGTTGTACAGTGACGAACAATGTCAAAGTGCCCTTGATCAAATGAATTCATTATCCAATATGATATTAATTTTTACGGAAGTATATTAAACAAGTATTTTATATAGAACATACAACAATACTAGGGCAACAGCCAACAAAATTGGAAGCAGCAAAGGTAATGCAAAAGAGTATAGCTCAACTAAATGTTTCAAGTAGTTAATGATGACTGCGCCTGTTAATTTGCTTTCTCCTGCGTGACGGACGCCAAAAACTATGGAAACCTCTCCATGCTTCTTGATGCGTGCCTTGACGTACATCTCCAATGCAATTTTGAAGCCTATTGGATTAATTCCATTTTGAATTGCTCTTTGATAGGCAGGTCTGGTAATTCCAAAAAATCCTGTCATGGGGTCAGATAGTGGTGTAAGAGGACGTGCGAGTGCTCTTGCTCCTTTGGATATAATAATTCTGTGCATTGGCCAGTCCTTGTCAACCGAGAGAGATCCGCCACCATACCTCGTTCCAATAACAAACTCATTGCCTTTCTCGAGGGATTCAATTAGATCGGGAACAGATTGTGGTGGATGCTGGAGGTCGGCATCCATACAAAGTAGGTACCTACCCTTAGCCTCACTGAATCCTCTTAAAACGGCCGAAGATAAACCGCGCTCGGTTGTACGTACAATTACTCTGACAGGATATTTACTTTTCAATTGTTGCACCACCTCCACGGTTTTGTCTTTTGAGTTGTCATCCACAATAATTAGTTCAGTTACTTTATCAAGGTTCTTAGCAGACAGTGCCTTGAAGATGCCCTCCGTTAAAAGTTTAATATTCTCTCCTTCTCTGAAAGCTGGTACAATAATAGAAACACGTATCTCAGACATTTTTTATTCTTCGTCCAGTCAACCAATAGTTACAACGAAGGATGTCGTTCATAAGATGCCGCAGATGCGACAGCAAGATCCTCAAAGTCCATATACCTACCACAGAGGAACAAACGCATACACTTCCTGATGTTGCTGGAGAAGATAAATCCTATGAAACTTGGTATGTTGTTAAAGACATGTTTCATTTGTAAGGCAAAAACGTTTTCTTGATCTCATTCATGCAGTGAGAACATTGGATTCTTGAAGTCATCAGATGCGACTAAAGGAAGAAGACTATTAACATGTGCTGATTGTGAATATGAAGCGATCGGGTTCGCTCAGACAGACAACAAGTCCTTTTTGGTGGCAAAAGATTTAGTTTTAGTAAAGGATTAATTTATTTGTTTTTCGGTTTCTTCTTTCAAAAGCGTAACCTCACGTGCACAGCTTCCCACTAGATCTAAGCATTCTCCAGTAAGGGCTTTTGAATTATTTATAGACTTGATACATTGTTTAAACGCATCGGAGCAGTAGGCTGTGGTAGTGCATAAATTTGATCCTATGCGTTCTAGTTGGCACTTGTCAAAATCTTGATGTTGTTCAAGACACCGCTCGTATTGTTCGATATCCGCTTCGCACATGGATTTAACTTCATTCTTCTTCTCTTGGAACTCTCTCTTTGAAATGTCTTTTTTATTGGGAATAGTAACTTGTTTATTTTTTTTGTTGTATAAGGTTTGAAAAGAGTATGAATGTGACAATGGGTCAAAAATATTGTCCATGTATAGTTTCTGTTGCTTTCTTGTTAATGTGTCCAAACTCCTCAAATCATTATTAAAAGTCCTCTCTTCTTTTTGGTAACACTCAAGTGCTCTTGTAATTATTGATGCCACCTTGTCTTGATTTTCGGTTTGCGTCACCAGAGCACCATCAACGAAACTAGTGTTATCCAATAAAAAGCCAAATTCTTCAGGATTTGGAAGGCACGTACCTGATTCGAGCAGCGATATGGTACAAGCATCTCCTATTCTCTTATAGACCACTCCCTGTTGTTTATTTCCGCTTTTTAGCATCACCTTTGATTCATCATAAAATGATTGGCACTTCGATTTCGAAAGAGTGTATCCCAAGAATATTTTTTGCGCTTCTCTACTCCGGTATTGTACGACATGCTCATTGTTGCTTACTTGAGTGTTAGGCGAGGACATTCAGTTGATTGTAATCCAATTTTCCAGATCCAAAAAGTAAACGAATAATGTTACCCCAAATTCATTTTATTCAAGGTTTGTAGTTCTTGCTCGGAAAGAGATGTTGAATATAGTTTCTAACATATACGTCTTCGTGGGGAATCACAACAATCAATATCGTAATGGTGGATAGGTAATTTTTTAAAAAATCATGACGGGTACGACGGTTCTCATTGAGATGAAAATATCAGCGGTTTAGAAAGGTGTATTTTATTTTTTTGCGAGATGTGACCTCTGTTCCTCTTGGGCCTGTTGATGCTCATGCTGCTTAGGAGCTCTTACAACTTTATTCTTTGGGGCTTCTCTATGTATTCGCTCCGATGGTAGTACGTTAAAACCAATTTTATTAATAAGTCATTGTAAGGTACATTATGTGATATAGCCCGTCTAGCTCAGTAGTGAGAATTCGGTAGAGCGTTGGACTTTTAATCCAATGGTCGGGGGTTCGAGCCCCCCGGTGGGCGATTTTAATCACTTATTATTAATATAGTCAGATTTGTCAACCCTGCAAATTGATTAGGTTTTTTAACCTTGTAGTCCCTGGACGTAGTGTGTAAAGTTGACCATTTTGTGCTCTTTACCTAATGCATTTTTTCCAAGATTCCTAGGAATCTGCGTGCTATGGATAGATGATCGGTTCACAGCTGACCTCAATAGAAGAAAAACTCCGAGTGTGCAACAACCAGCTTCTCTCTGCCATTATTTCAGAGAAGAATCGCCTCGGGCAAGCTACGTGATTTATGTTCAGGCCCATGCCAATATTCCTAGAAACAAAGCAGCGGATAAATTTGCAAAGCTGGTACTAAATAACCACTATATCAACGACATTTGTCACTTCTCTTTGACATTGTTTGCAAAGGTGAAGTTCCACACTCCTCTGTTCGTAGTGCAGTTTCCAACTACCTTTTGTCTACCATCCTCCGACTACAAATATAATATTCTGCATGATGAATGAACTGTTCAAGGTTTTTGGAAGTCGATGGTAGCGGTTTTATTTAGTATACACTTTATTCGGTAATTAATTGTGTTCTTTTCTCCCACATAGTACATCTACAATAATGCGATTCAATAAAACTTCTGCAACTCTTTTATGACTCCATATTGAATAACGCTTCTTCGCCTCATACTGTTCACTAGATGTTTGTTGTCGCTGAGTTATTACCCTCCTATTGACGTGTGTCGAAATTAATCATTTTCGAGTTGAAAAAAGTTGTAGCTGAATGTGCCGGGTTCATACTCATCTGCCCTTTGGCAGTTCGTGTAGTTTGTGTCATCTTACTTCCAAATACTAACGAATGGATCTCCTTAAGGTAGGGGTAATGAAATTTCAGAAAATCTTCGTGTATTGTAAATAAATGTTACGTTTAATATTATATTCTTGAATTTTATAAAAAAACTTAAAGAATAAAGAAACAAAAGCATTCACTTGTGGATTCTAACAATGGTTTCTATTCACTCTTTTAATGATGGATATGGATGTGACACAATTGACTTGTCATCAATTTCAACCTGTGATAGTGACATCTACCCTCTATCAGATTCTAATCCAAAAAGTAACGAAATAACGGTATCAGCCAAGATGAAAGTCATATTGAGCCCAGCAACAGAAAATATTGTTGCTTTTTTATTTAATTTTCTGGCACTTTTAGGGATTAATGGAATTATGGAAGTCAAAAGAAGAAACAACTTGTTGACCACCAACGAAAGAGCAGAAGCCTTTGATGAGAGTTTCGCCATCAACAACATTCCCACTAATGGGCCACTGGTTTGGCTTTTAAAAATTAATGTGTCACACACAAATGCAAGAGCGATAATGCTGTTTTATAGTGTTCTATGTTGCATGGTGGGTATAAAAGTGACAAGTATCAGGAGTACACAAAATGCCATGGGATTTAACCAAAAGGAAAGATTTTTAAGTTTGGAATTATATGACCGATCATACGTGGGGAACTCCGGAAACATGGTCATTTATGATGCTTCTGCTCCTTATCCTGGTATAGCAGAAGTAGCACCTGGAGTTATTCCAAATGCACTCGATTATTGCCTGGGTATTTACTCTACATCTAGACATCTTCATATAGACACACTTAGAGACGGTGCAAATACCCCAAGCATTTTGTTCGCACCACCACCCGCTGGACAAGCTGACCCTATATATTTTTTAAGGGCTGTGGCTGATAATGCATTTGGTAACCCAAAATTTTATAAGTAAACATAAATTTAAACTTGTTGAATGAATGATGGCTTTTATTTTTTACAACATAACATAATATGTCTTGGCCCGTTAATCTTGTTGATCCAGTCATCTTCTACAAAGAATCTGACCTCGTTTTGGTTGTTGTTTGCTACGTTGTACGTGGTTTTTCTTCATCATAGAAACTTGATAGGTCCTGATCTTTGTGGAAATGGATGATGACGCCTCTTGCATGGTTGGTCTTCCTTGGGTCCTTCGACACGATACGATTATACCGTAACTTCTTTGTCCGTGATTCATCCCATGATTAGTTTCTTTGGGATGCTACAGAGCCTATTCTTGTCTGCTGTCTTGAATGTGACAGACATACTACCCTTGGATGCTTGTCCCTCTACCAAAGTAAATCTGGGCTCTACTCTGTCGTTCGCAATGGGATTCTTCAAGTCTTTCTTTGATTTTGAATATCACCGTTACGGTTAAAAAACATGTTGAAAATCAGGATCTCTTCAATGGTCTCTCCGTCAGAGTCATTGAGTATCGCCTTTGTATCAGATCCCTGATGTCGAATGATGATAGTTC
>JAOPGA020001801.1:0-19838 GCA_026419775.2 Acrasis kona | reverse complement strand
TGCTAGCTCTCTCCTTCTTTTTCTTCTTCTACTTTTTTGCTCTTCGCTCATTTCTGTTTCGCTCTTCTACTGTGTATGTGGTTGCCGCTCAACCCCCTGATGATCATTCTGATGCAATGTCGTTGAACTCCATCTTGTATTCTTGTAACATGACAAACGATGATGCTACAGTAGGAGTTGAGCGGCGCCTGTTTGATGTGTATATTCTTGGTAGTGGTTTTAATCGCTAATGTACATGATGTGCTGGTTGAAACGTGGGCTCTATGTCCGTTGCTGATAAAGTTGCGGATGATGGTATGTTGTTACGAAACATTGACGTGAATTCCTTCTAATTTGAAGCGACGCGGGTATCCGCAATTGGTGAATAGATGGACGATGGTAGTTATGATGTGATTCTTTGTATGTAGTGTTGTGTGATTATTCCTAAGTTGCTCTATGATCGGCGGTCGATGATGTTGTGTTGTTGATTTTGTAGCGTTCGATGCGTGATTCGCGAAAGTAAGCCAAAGTGTTTGGACTTGGAAGTTGGGATGGCGTGGTCTTGAGGGTTGGAGTAACTGGTCAATTTCTGTTTGTTTGTTTGTTTGTTTGTTTCTGTTTGTGTCTGATTATTGCTTCCTACTGGTTATATGAATCACACTTTGTTGTGATGGTTGCTGTTTCATTATGTACTACAGATTAACAGAGTAACCCATGATACAAGCAGAAGGAGCAGAACCCATAACCTTCGAATGATATATGTATCACAGTTTTGCTGTGACGGTCGCCGTTTCGTCATGTTCCGTAGATTAACAGTGTCAACCTATGGTACAAGCCGAAAGGGGCAGAACCCATATCGTAGGACCGTATGAAACTATGGTTTCTCAACGTTTTAGTAACTCTGCCTGGATGGAAGATAGATTTGTTTTCTAATGTGAGGTTAGTGGAAACTGATAAAAGTGTCTTCTTACCTTCTTCATCTCTCGGCAGTAGCAGGTTTGGACGAGTACTTCCAAGATACGGTACCAGATGAAGGTCCATGCGATGGTCGTAGCTCATCCGTTTAGATTTGGTTCATGCAATGTGTTGTGCCCAGATGGAAGATAGTTTTATTCTAATGTGAGGTTAGTTGGAATTGTGAAAGTGTCTTCTTACCTTCTTCATCTCTTGGCAGCAGGTATGGACAAGTACTTCCAAAATACGGTACCAGATGAAGGTCCATGTGATAGTCGTAGCTTATCCGTATGGATTTGGTTCATGCAGTGTTGTGTTGTGTTGTGTTATTGTTTTTGTTTTTCTGTTTGTGTTTTTGTTGTTTGAAGTTGGCCAATTTAAAGAGTTTGAACTAGAAGAAAATTATGAAATTTGACGAGCTACTTTACAATCCTAACGGATTTTTTGCCCTCGCATTACAATCAATGACAACTTTGACTTTTCGACATGTCAATTTTGAGTTTGACACAAAGAATAAAACATGTCTCCCTTACTTGCAGATTAAGGAAATCAATAGTGGTGAATAGCTTTTGAAAAAAGATTGAAACTTTGAGACGTATCGTCATTCGATTGAAAAAACACTATAGAGCAAATAAACTCCTTTATAATAAAAGAATTGATAACTTTGGAATCCTCTCAAACACATACCTTTCACAAAAGGACAATTAACAATTCTAACTTGGCCTGTAGGGAAGATGAGACGGTCTTTTTCGTCACATTCTGCAACCAGGAGATGATTGAATGGAAATCCTGGATGACTACACTGCTTTCGAGTTCATGATACTTTTAGTGCTGCAAGTAAGACATTTTTGATGTAACAATAATCATTAACCATAAACTTCAAGATATATTCTTCAAAACATATTACGCATTGGACTGTATTTGGTTGGTCGACGAGTATATACATTACGTTCAATTGTAGAAAATACTTCGCCATGAAATGGTTGGAGTAATCAATTCCTCCTTTTAACGCGACTAGAAATGTAGAGGTTCTATTGTGCTACAAGATGTAATGACAGACTTATTCGGAATTATGCTCATTGTCAAACTTTAAAAAGCTGAGAATCGTTTTATAAAAACGTTTATTATGATACATGCAGCTCATATTGCAGCTTTCAATCTAGCTTCAAGTCTGTTCTTTGAAAGTCTTTTGCCTTTTAGTCTTTGTACAGGTTTGTTCACATTCCCATTAAATAGCGTGTCGGCATAGTTGTAATCCTTTCTCCTTCTTGTTCCTGCCACGACATTATTAAGGTCAATGTTTGACTTGATTTGTTTGGTCTGGTCAGCTGGTTTCTTTATCCATACCGTTCTTGTTGTTTCTTGTGTGTACTTCATATTGTTGTGTTGTTTTTTGTGGCGAACCGAATTTTACATGTCGTTTTTATACTATTTTCCTTCCTACTTTTTCTACAGTTCTATGGAACAGAAAGGAGAGGTTGAGTTCAATAAAATCAAGAAATGATGATTACAAATTGAGTCAACATTTGTTCATAGTGATTGTGTGATCCCCTTCAGTTGCAATCAAGACATTATTCGGATGTTGAGAGAAAGAATGATTTAAATCAAAAGTTTTGATAAATGTAAATTTTATTACGTACAGTTTTGAATCAGTTCGGACGAGTTAGCCTCCGCATGAAGTCTGTCTTTTGACATTGAAAATCAAATGTCATGGTTGCCTCATAGCATTTATATACCAATGAGTCTAAAAGTATGATTCAATCCACTCCTCTGCTTACATACGATGAGATAACTTAACAATCTTTGCAACGAAAATGTTCTGGATCAGAGGTGGCACGGCGATAATGGAATCTAAATGGGATAAAAGTGAATGTTATTGTGTGGAAGTTGTTATCATACTAAAAACGTTAAAATACCATCGTCGATAGCATTTAACACTTGTAGGTTCCAGTATCGGCTGCTTGATTGATTCAATCATTTTGTCCTGATGAACAATTTCACTTCCATAATTCCTCAAAAATGTTGATGGTCAAGTTTTCTCCTTGATTGAAAGTTGTAAGGTGGTTAGTTTGATTGTTATCTTCTTCATGTTGCCTATTCGTTACATTAGAAAAAATAATAATAAGGTACTTACGGCATTGCCTGTGATGGCGATGAGAATTCCTTGCATGTAGAATCGTCGGTCATGGTGCGCCTGTGGAGAGCTCTAGATTTTTCTCAATAAAGTGGGCCTTTGGCAAATGTATAGGAGAATCAATTTCACATCCATTAATGTTTTTCAACGTTGGGTGTATAGGTGTAAATGTGGTTGATTCCATTCACGTCGAAAAAGGCATCCATCTTACCAGACTATACGCTCCATTAGTGAAATGAAAACACAATTTTACTTACGTTTGAGATRGCATGTTTTTAAAAAAGATTACTGCCATACCCTGCAGAAAATGGTTTAATGGGAGGAACCAGGACAAACATTTTGGATTGGGTCTGTTKTAGGCAATGCGGAGTTTGATAATGTGGCGGAATTTGTTGCTCTTGTTTGGTTTATTCAATGTATGTGTGATCGTTTCTTCATGATTTGATGTATGTGTGATCTCAAAGTTTTCTCCTTGATTGAAAGTTGTAAGATGTTTCGATTGTTATCAACAAGACTATTCGTTACATTAGAAAAAGTAATAATAAGGTACTTACACCATATGGGTGATGAGAACACTCTTAGGTTATTGTTTCCTTTGTCAAATGTCTATTCTTTACAGCCCAGTGGATCTCAGACAAACTTCGTTGTTCCTTCATGGGATTGGTTTTTGTTAAAATGTATTTGTTAATGTCTATGGGATACAATGCTGTCGGTTTTGTTGGTGAAATGATAATTTCGGGGTCAATGGGTTTGGTTCTTGTAATCTTGGCTTATGTTTACAAAAAAACCTTCCGTAGTGTGATGTTGAATAATGCAGGACAGTYCGACACGCTCCAACGTAGAATGTTTGTGGATGGAATCATACGATAAGGTTTGATGTAAATGTATGTCCTCGTTGAAAATTGTGATGGTTGTGTATGTGTTGAAAATGTCATCCATCTTGCCAGACTACGCACCATTAGTGAAATGAAAATGCATTTATTTACGTTAGAGTTGTAATGTGCAAAGGCTAGWGCACATACTCAGTTGGCGGCGCACATTGGATTAATAGGAGAAAATACTCTGGAGGTTGGTGACGAAATGGGATTGGTGGGAACCAGAATGTCTCTGGACGACCATGTTGAATTAATCTTTTGTAGCCATGCGGAGTTTGATGTTGATCTTATTACAAGTGACTATATGTGTAATGTCTTTTAATGCTTTCTGGAAATGTTGTGGCGGGTGGTGTGTTTGCTGAGTGTTGCAGAAAGTGTAATGCGATTAATGTATCCGTTACTGATGATGTATGTTTGATCTGATGCGATGTATATACGTTGGTATGCTCAGATTTGAAATGTTGTGCGGCGTGGTGATGTCGGTGTTTCGTTTGTTGTAATGTGTTGTTGTTCAAAAGTATTTGGTGAGTGCTTGCGCAATGTTGGRTTGATGCTGTCTGGTAAAGAAGGACTCTGGATTGGATCGTTGAAA
Organism: Acrasis kona; assembly: GCA_026419775.2. Lineage (NCBI taxonomy): Eukaryota > Heterolobosea > Eutetramitea > Acrasida > Acrasidae > Acrasis > Acrasis kona. Next base: position 15,304 of record JAOPGA020001801.1, on the reverse strand, counting down.
TGTGCCATCGGTCGTGATGCGTTGTTGTGGGCGTCGGTGTTTGTGGTGTAGTATGTTGTGTGGACAGCGTTGTRAATCTTAGTGGGAATCGAATGTGCTCTTGATGCGTTTGTGTTGTGTTTATCTGTGCGGAACAATGTTGGATTGATCGTTGTTCGTTGATGTTGTGTGGACGATGTTGTGAAATGTGTTGGTGTTGATATCTGTTGCTGGAAAATGTACTTGTTCTGGTCGTTGTACTTTCTAGTAGGAGATGGCGAAGCTTGAAGAAGGACTTTGGATCAGACTCTGTACTTGTGAACCCCCAAGCAGATAACAATATGAAACGGTACCGCAGCGACAGTAGACGTTATTCCCAAATGGTTTCACATACTACTATCAACAACGGAGAACTACTTTAAAAAGTTTTCATCTCCAGTTGTCAAACGGAAAAGACAGGACCATTAAAAGTGTAGTGAGCACTTCTAACGAGACCCCTCACGCGCCCACCAAGTAACCCCACTACAAGTTAACATGATGAGAACATGAAGTACTCTGCCTAAACCTACATCACCTGGCTGCCCATCAAAAAGCAACCGGCGACGCTGAGTGGGATTGAAATGACGAAGTGAAGCATGTAGAGAACTTTCATGCCCCGGACAACAACTCTACCACACATATGGAACAGAATAAGACGTCGACTGTTACCCCCGAAGGATGTGTGGCGTTCTAAGCGTTGACTTTTACAACATCTCCCACCAAACTGCGGATTTCGAATCCATGTACATCCTGTGACAGTATGACCTCCCCTTCCAGTTATATGTTATGTCGTAGGTGCCCGCGATGGACATCCATAACTGGTTTGATTGCTGATTTATAATCACAACACGAAGGATGTGAGTGGTTTGCCGTTACACCAATCCGGCAGATCAGGGCAAACCTATCAGGCACATTGCTGTGCATCGAACGGTCTTTACTTCTCATTGTCAACAGGGCACAGAGGGAAACGCTATTGTTAACCTAAAGCAAATGTACGTGGGTGAAACCAAGTCAAACCAAACCAAGCCAAACTGAACCTAAAAGGTTTTTACCACACAGGAGAATATATCCTGTACAATGCGATGAGTGTAACAAATGAAAGTGCGACAATATGAACTTTTAGTTACGTTACCTTGATTGTGCAACAGTTGACTTCGCGAAGATGTGCAGAAACACCGACCGACTGTACAATGTATAGCATCAACCTTTGGCAGTGAGTAACCCGGTTCGATGTCTTTATGCACAACCTTCTTCGCCTATCCGGCAGAATCAGGTTCAAATGTGTGTTTCGTAAGGTATCTGAGAAAGTTTGTCAATGTCAAGATAAAGTGGGTTACTTACCTTCTTTATAGGGTGTACTTGTCGGTTGTGGCCTCAAATAGCATACGGCATGGCTCTCAACGGCAGAGTATGTGCGGCATGGTTTTTGCTTCTTAGGATGTCTCCTGATGTCTTTGTTTTGGATTTGTTTTGTTTCAATTTTTTTCCTTTATCAGTTTTTATACTTGGCCGTTACAAAAATAATTAGTATGTTGGTTGACCACCACCTACACAAGCATGTTGAAGTGAGATATTCAGATTTACAATGCGTGTACAACCATTTGGAGAACTTGTATCTTTTTAAATCAAAATGTAATCGCCTTCGTTGATGAAAATATCAAGAGAAGAAAATTTTTTTATAATGATGTTATTGCACCTAATGTAACATTTCCAGACGTTTCACGACATCGCACATTATATTAGCCATGCCACAAATACGAACATTATTCAAACAGTTAATAAATTCAAAGTACGTATAGGTCTGTTCGGAATTAATTAGATGGTCATATTATGAGAAAGTGCTCAAATTTATTGTGCGGAATTATTTTGAAAACCTTTGTGCACAACTGGATGTGCCATTAATTCGTTTTCTCAATAAATGCTAACTTTCTGTATCTGCTTCGGTCTATTGTGGTTTTTTCGTTTCCATGGGATAGTAGTACCGTACAACAAACCTAATTCTGTTCTTCTTGTCTTCTCATTACGTATTTAAGGCCAAAATGTCATCATAATGGAAGTAAAACAAATTAAATTGAATATGTTAACATATGTTTTAAGAAACGTTATTTTAAATGTAGATGATGTCAGTTACCGGCCATTGTTTGTACGATGTCATCGACAACTATTAAAATGTTCCATTAAAAATTTTCACGTGGAAGGTTTTGAGGTTCTTGTAAACTCTTCCGTTTGATTGTTTACAATCGTCGATGAGCAATGACAAATTGGAGCAGTATACTGTTGCACTATGTAATGGTTATTTTGATGCCGTTTCAGAATTATATTTGATTTGAGAAAAGGAGTAGGAACAGAAAGACTAAACGATTTATTTTCCGCTGTTAGCTCAGGGAACTGTAAAGTTGTTGAATTTCTTTTGTCTAAAGGAGCAGACGCTAATATGAAAGATGCATCAAGCGGAAACTCTCCGTTACTACATTTTGCGGGGACCTTCACATTCAAATATCCATCAATTGATGTAGCTAAAATTCTTTTAAAGTCAGGAGCAAATCCTAATCAACGCAACAACGATGGGATTACAGCGTTGCACTATATAAACAACAAAAGAAATTATAAAAGTAAGGATTTTTATTTTAATTATTGTCAATTTCCAATAACCTTTTTTCTTCTGCTTCGACTTGTTTAACTCCGCATTGCTCCTGCTTTATTAATAACTGCTCGATTGTGTTTTGTCTTAATTAATGATGTCTTTGCTCAAACCTGTCAAAAAGATTCTTGCTCCGATGAATTGATTCTTGCCCCGACAGATTGATTCTTGCTTTGACAAACTTTATTCTTGCTCCAAATAACTTTATTCTTGCTTCGACAAACTTTATCTTCGCTCCAACAAACTTTATTTACGACATGCCACCAAGGAAAACAAACACGACACTTTCTAAACAGAGGAAAGAGAAGGACAAGATTGCAAAGGTCCAGCTTTCAAACTATTTTAATAAGATAGCCCAACCAGTGTTATGTCAACGTTATACCTTGACATCAATAGCACTGTACATCGTGAAGTTCTTCACTGAATGTTTTTCAAAATCAGATTTATTTGAAGAACACAATTTTACTTTTTATAGCWCCACAACCAGCCAGACCACTCTTGACAAGAGTGTTGAAATTTACAAGTTGTACTTTACAGATTTGAATCAAGTATGGTCTGATGCTGATGACTACTTTGTTGTTGAAACTAACAATGGAAAGTCTCAAAAGAACAAGAAGCGATCTTTGGATGATATGCGAGTTGAAGCCCTTGAAAAAATCCAAAACAACGAGTCATTTAGCCTGAAAAAACAAAAAATACTTCAGGATACAAGGGATTTCAACTCGCATGCAAAGCAGGTTGAGAATTACAAGTCTATTATTGAAGACGAGAGCTCAAACAATCCTGATAATGATCCTTATCAAATTGAAAACCATTTAAAGTTTGCAAATAGTGGTCATGAAGAGCTCCGTGTGGCAAAGATCAAAGATCTAGTTAGCAAGCAAGTCTCCGCAACTTTACATACAAACAATAAAAGTGTTATTGAGAACATTGGAATTTTGCAGACGGAGATTGATGAACTTGAGAAGAAAAAGCTAGCCCTTACATCAATTCACGACATTTATTCAAAATTGACTACTATAGGGAAAGGACAATACAAAGAGGTCCTCAAATACAAGGAACAGTGCGATAATGGCAATGATGATTACACCCCCATTCAATCAGCACCCAGACCTATCCTTTCGTATCCGGAACAGATATATAATTACAATTTCAGTTATAAACGTTGTTTAAATGTCAAACGTCACCAAGAAATGAGTTCACCACCAATCATTGCCTACACAACTGCAGAAAAGAGGTTAGAAGAAAGTACAAGGATTTTTATAGAGCACACTCGGACCATGGAATTAACTTTAAAAGCCATCTCTAATAATAAGAAAGCACTTTACTACGTTCGATTCACAGCGGAAGTGCATTTAGGTCAAGAGCCACTGTTCGTTGCGTTTCTAAAAAAGAATCTGTGGAACTATGGTCTTCCTCAATTTTTAGGTACAGTAAATTACTACCTCGCAACCGAAAAAATCCACATAGGCGAGAATCTAGACAGTCAAGACGTCGAAGAAAAGCGAAGTTCTATAGCCATAAAACTGAAAATAAACTCGGGAGCGGCCTATAATTTCTATGGTATCAATGTTTACAAAGAGGTGGACTTAACAAGAAAACCACCGAACAATTTACAAATGAAGAACGACAGCGAAGAATTCCGAATAATAAATGACTCTCAGATAATAATGGTCGCTACTGTCAGGGATTGGAGTGACCTTGAAGAGGATGAACACGAAGATGGATCTCTTGGCGAATATCTGAAATGTACAAAGGTTTTCTGAAATGTATAATAAGGTACACAGGTCGCTGACACCTTTTATATGAGGACCATTTTTTAACATGACTAACACAGTTTTGTACATTTCGAACGATGTGCCTCATGCCGAGATGTTCATGATCACATTCCAACGGAATTTATTCATCATCGAAACTAATACTTTTTTATTCTGTTAAACTACATTCGCTCAGCGTAATAAAGTGATAAGTATTGTATTTTATTGTCTTATTTATTTGTCAATCAATTACAAATTAAAGATGATGTATGAATTTAAACTGTTATCACGAATATCAGCGCTTCTAATGTGTTTTGATTATATCGAAAGTGAGCTTATTCAACTTCACGTTCTTTAATTTGATTTGGTACCTGATCATTGAACCAAAGAAATTGCTCAATTTGTAGTCATCAGAAGACTGACAATCATCAATATTACACAATGGTGTAAGTCCGTGTGATACTAACGATATGAATTACCAAGTCATACGAATACACCCAATACTCTGAATATGATGTGGGCAAAGTTTACAATACAACTTCGGACTTCTGGAAGCAAATCGGCCAAAATACTCCTTTCCTGTCGGTATAATAGGCGACAATTGCTATTGATAACTTTAAACAAATATGAGCGCAAGTAGAACATTGTTACTTACGATTCCACACAGAGTTGGTGCTCTTCAAAAGGCACTGGATGTTCTTGGAAGGAACAACATTAATATTGAAAGAATAGAATCACGTCCCAGCAAGTTGGACAAGCGTATTTATGATTTTGTTGTGGATGTAAAAGATGTGCCCGAACACACATTAAACAAATGTATTGATGTACTGAAAGAAACAAAAGCGGCAGAATCCATAACATTTTTGGGTGTAAAGGATGAAATCCCCTGGTTCCCTGGTAAAATTTCCGATTTGGACAAGTTAAAACAAGAAATTCTAGAGGCAGGTGCTGATTTAAGTAGCGACCACCCTGGATTCAACGTAAGTACATTATTCAGAATTATCATTTCACATTCATAAAGGACCAAGAATACAGAAACAGAAGAAAACAAATCGCACAAATAGGTCTCAATTACAAACAGTAAGAATTACTTACATTACACACAACTCACATCAATTCTAGTGGAGACAAGATTGAAAGAGTCAAATACACAAAAGAGGAGACAATGGCATGGGGCGTCATTTTCAACAAGCTCACCAGCATGTACTCAAAACATGCCTGCAAAGAAGTCAACTACGTAATGCCCATGCTCAAAAACAATTGTGGATACTCTGAAAATCACATACCTCAACTCCAAGACATTCATGAATTTTTACAAGACACCACAGGGTTCCGCATCAGACCCGCAGCAGGACTTTTAACAAGTAGAGATTTCTTGAACGGCTTGGCCTTTAGAGTTTTCCATTCCACACAATACATTCGTCATCACTCCCAACCATTATACACACCCGAACCCGACGTGGTCCATGAACTCATGGGACACGTTCCATTATTCGCCGATCCTGATTTTGCAGAATTTTCACAAGAGATCGGACTTGCCTCCTTAGGAGCGAGCGACCGTGACATTTCAAGACTAGCAACGTTATATTGGTTTACCGTCGAATTTGGAGTTTGTCGTCAAGATGGTGTCAGAAAAGCATACGGAGCCGGTCTGTTAAGCAGCTTTGGTGAATTGGAACATTCGATGAGCGACGTACCCGACATTAAACCTTTCGAACCCGATAAAGTTTGCGAACAAACTTACCCCATCACTTCGTTTCAACCATTATACTTTGAAGCAGAAAGTTTTGAGAGAGCAAAGGAACAAGTAAAGAATTGGGCGGCACATATGGATCGTCCGTTTGCTGTCAGATATAATCCTTATACCAACAGCGTGGAGGTTTTGAACCATAGTTATCGTTTGATACCTGTTGCTAGAGATTTGTGTAGCAAGATGGAACAATTGAAAAATTCAATGGAGAAGATTATCAAACTACAAGAATCTAGTTAGAAATAAATGTCGTTTTTATTGTTTTTTGATGATGAAAGTTGTGATGGATTGGTTGTTGATTAGCATGGGTGATATTGTCCAAGTGTCGATTGTAAACTCTGTAATGAATTTACAATTTTCTTCTTGTGAAGTTCTAAACATCTTGAAAAGTAATTTTTGTTTCTTGTCGTCGATGAAGCTTGATAAATCAAAATCAATAGTGAATGATTTGTCGACGCTATTTGTATAAACGAGTACAAGAGTCGAATCTTGTTCGGACACTGCAGCGATTAAACTAGTACCTTGTGTTATTTTTATTTTGTCAACGTTAATGATTTGATACCCCTTCTTTATAAATCTAGAATATTGTGCCATTGCATAATATTGTTTACCAATTGAAATACTAATTACTTGGTCATCAGATGCAGGAACAAATGGTAATTTTATCATGCCCCAATTATTTCCGTCTTCTGCTGCTTCTACGACCTGCCAATATATCCAAGCAGAGCATTTCATCTCGTTCAAATCTTTTGTGATTTGATTAGATAATTGTATTCCGGATCTAACGTCATTAAATGGATAATCTCCACAACCATATTCGCTCATCCATAATTGTTTTTTGTTTTGTTCGGCAATCTGTTTGAGTTCGCATCTCATGGATCCATTGTAAGAGTGTGTATTGATTCGTGTTATTTTTGAAAGAGCAGAAGGTGATAAATGTTTGATTGTTTCGACCGATTGGTCGATGCTATTTTCGTCAGATGAAGATATCGTTATATTGTTCTTCTTTAAAGTGAGTTCATTTTGTAATGACTCGTAGAGTTGACCAATTATTATTGATTGGGTGTTGACATCAAAATGACATCCTTCTTGGTTGTTACCTTTTTTCCACCATAAACTAATGGGTTCGTTGAAAGGAGCAATGGTTGTAAAAGCCAGATTGTACTTCTCGATAAAGTGTTTCGAGACGGAAATCAAATAGTTTACAAAAGGTTGGTAGTATTCTGATTTGAGATTATCTGTTGTACCTGTTTCTGAGCCTGTCGTAGATCCAGAAGTGGTCATGAAATAAGGTGGCGAGTTACTAAATGCTTCGATTTGATTGATGTCGTAATTATCGCGTGCAAAGAGCAGGACATCTCTTTGTCCCTTATCAGATTCCCAATTATAACTGCCTTCGGGATTAATGTAACATTCTATGGCACGACCTAACTTGAACCATGGTTCTTTGCAGTTCGGGTCGGTTCCTCCAATATTGTATCGAACGATATTTAGGGACAATCCGTTTTTTTCAAAAATTGCATCCATCACCTGCTTGTACACTTTATTCTGTTTGTATTTCGAGCCTAGAACGTTTGCCCACCAACATAATGATGTGCCCCATCCTTCTATTGTTTGCATTGTGTCTTTGGTATCGATGATCATCGTAACTGGTGCCTTGATGCGAAGTGTGATGTGCATTAATGAATTATTACAAAATATAAATTAAGGTCGCAAAAGGCCTCAGTTATTGATATAAAATCGGATACAGGAGTCCTTTTTTAACAAATAATGTGTATGATAATTCATTTATACATTGTGGTTGTTCTTTGCTGTTATACCTTCTATTGTGTTTGAGGTTGTCATAAGCAGCAGACGGGCTCTACCGAGTTACCATAGGTTCGGAGATTGATAATTTACTTTATTAGAGCATTTCAAAGGAATAATTATTTTTCCACATCTCCCTTTTTAAAAGACGTTTTTTTAGGAAAAGCTACTTTTTAATCCATTGAAACCAATTCGAAGATTGTTGGCGTCCCCTTATCAAGTCTGAATAGGCTGCATCGGTGTATTACAGCTATCAACAATTTTGGTGTGATTTTGTCAACGGGTTATATTAACAAAGTCGTTAGGGCATTCCAAAAATTCAAGGCAGCTCAATATGACCGACGTTGCAGATCACAATTATTCACCCACACATTCACCCACCGACACTATCATTCCACCGCTTCGATTTGATAACAACGGTCATCTTATCCCAACAAAATCCAGAAAAAATGCGAAAACCAACATTAATGGCTTGTGTGATAAGCCTCTAGATAAATTACCAGTCTCAGAGGACTTGCCGAGACTTGCACGAAAAATAGAAGTGTCATTACCAACAGACGAGGATAATCAGACCGACTCCTCTGGCGAGGATGAAGTTGGCTCATCCTCATTGCCTCGTGTACAAAGCTTGACAAAACAAAATAACAACCACGGAAGTTCCGGTCCCAGTTCCAAAAATTCCAGAAAAGTCTGGCACTTCAGAAGTTCTATACAAATGACCGCATCCAAGTCAATCTTCAACGGGGCTGTCATTACTGAACTCCGCGAATATATCAACTCGCGACCAAACATCAACCTGATGCATGGTAGTGAGTTCTTGGTTAAACACCAAGGCAAATACATTGTGTTAGTTGTTGATGTAGAAAATGGAAATGTGGGATTAAAAATCTGTTTTCGCGAAAAAATAATAGACCTAAATGAAGGAACAATAGAGAAAAAGTACGCCACCTCAAATAGAGTGGCAAACTTAGTTAAATGGAATGATGCCTACGATATCATTAATTTACTAAACGACGAAGAATATGCTGAAGAAGAGAACGAGAATTTGACTATTTTTGATAATGTGCTTAATTAAAAGTCTTTAAACATCAATGTCTTGCTTCTAATGGATGTACAAAATCTTGTCTCAATTGATCATCACTTGTACTTTGAAATCAAAATGAATGCGACTATTGTACTAGTATTATGGATTCGCTAATTATTCTTCTATCTAGAGCAAAATTCTGGTTTGCGGCGAAGACATTCTTTTTGGCTTTTTTGGAGAAGATTTTGTTGTTTTCTTCTTTGGATGGGTAGCGTTTTCGTCAAGTACACTCCAAGTTGCTTGTGGGCTGATTCTCCTTCTGACTCGTCGTAAAGCTCTCTTCTTCCTTTTTTGTTGGACGAGTGATGATCTTATGATCTTCGCATTGAGTTCTGCCATATGTTTGAATTTTTACCTGAAGAAGAACCTGTCCATTTATCTGTTCTTTTCTTCCATCGTTTGGGTGATTAATTTTTGTCAACGAGAACAAGAATTACAAAATAATGTTGCCGGAGATTAAAGAGCCACAACCAACAAAGTAGTGCCCAAGACAACACACTATATACACAGTACATTGACAACGAGATTGATGGTTTGGATGTGACCAAGATGAGTACGAACATTACTTGCTCATGTTCCTCCTAATTTTCATGATTTTGATGTCGAGAAAATGCAAAAGATGAGGATGCTATTGAATACAACAAAGACCATCTCAATATTCTACTGATGATGTAAATACATGTGAATATTAATTTCATCGCTGCATTTTATAATAGTCTTGCGCCGAATTCGAGTAAAAAATATCAACACAACCGTCGCAAACACATACTACTCCACTTTATCTCACAATTGACAAATCAATACATTTACATGACCACCATCCAAGCTATGCGGAATAGATTTTTTTGGAGACCATCTACATAGAGTAGCAGACACATGAAGGGAAGCGGAGTTGTAACAAGATGAGAGGAGATACCTGAACCTCTTCTTCCGTTCTAGTCTAGAATCTGTTCCATCAAAACTTTATGTTATAAATTAGTGAAAAAATCTTGAAAGCAACTTTTAATTAAACATGATTATAAGCAGCCAAATACTCGTTCTCTTCTTCTACGTATTCTTCTTCTTTTCTCAATAGGTTTTCGATGTCGTAGACACCATTCCACCAAACTAAATACGCTACTTTTTCAGAGACAAAACACCTGTCTTTCTCCCCCTCGTAGAAATGGTATCTTAGTGCCATTCTGTTTCCACTTCCAGCATCAACAACCAGTATAATGTATCTGCCTTCGTGTTCCACTACGAAACTACAACCACGTTGCAGGTAGATGTTTGGATGTTGTAGGTTGATGTATTCACGAAGTGTAATGATTGCGTCGTCTTGTTCAAGGATCGACTCTGAGGCAATAGAGCTGAGCATTTCACCTCCTACGTACCTATGCGATGCATCTGCACGATTAAAGTGCCAAACTTTAGTGGAACAGGTATTGTGTTGTGTCATGTTTGTTATTTGTTGTTTGTTAATTGTTTGTGTAGGGAGCACATAAATACTTGTTAATGTTTAATTGTAAACCATTTCCTTTAGAATTTATGACCAGTTTAAAACAACAGTGTTTGAAGGAAGAGACGTCTTTCTAAAAATAATGTCGACACCTGTAAATGGGTCAACATAACTTTTATTATACATTCGATAAAATTGGTCGTCACTTTGTTCGACTGTAAGTGTTGTTCAAATGACAATGAAGGAATTAGAAATGTCCACTATTGTTCTAATGTATACTTTGAAAAGAAATAATGCTGTTGAATTCATCTTTAAATACGAATATAACAAACCTGGTTGAACTGAAGTTCAATCCATTTTTGATTCCAAAAACAAATGTCGTTCACGAGAATCGAACTCGTGTCTCAGGTGCCACAAACCTATATTCTACCAATGTTCCAACTATTAAACTAGAACGACTTTTTTATAGGTTTAATGTTGTATTGCAATATTAAAATAATATACTAAAAACATAAACGGAATTTAAAAAAGATTGATAAATGTTATTTATTGAAAATGTATGTACACTAGAATTTACATGACACTGTTTACACAACTACGGAGCATATTCTGTTCAATTGTTTTTGTAATTGATTGACACTAACTCTGGCTTTGCAGGCATCATTCAAATAGGTTGCGTACCTTATGCTGTATTCGTTGAACTTTCCACATTCACTCTGGTACACCATGGCTGCCTCTTTGATGCAATCGTGATCCAAGACCTCAGTGTGACATTTATCTCCATCGTTGGCTCCATTATTGGCGGCTGCGTCTCTTACATAATGCAATTCAAACATGCTGGACATTGCGGCAAACACTGTATCAGCTTTACTTTCATCCCTCTTGTAATCGTCCAGCTCCAACTGCCATTTTATTTTATCAGCAGAGTCTGTGGCCGTTTCAATCTTCTTCAACAGGAATTCTAATTTCACATTTCGGTTGACCAAACCTTTGGTTTTTTGTAAATGAAAGTTTGTGAGGGGTGGTGAAGAGAAGACCAAGTCGTTGGAAGCCTTGTTTGCAGTACCTAGGAACCAATTGGATAAGGGCTGTTTAGCGATGCTCATGTCGCCGTACTGACAAACGTTAGAATGCGTACTTGACTTTTTTATTCTTAAAAATTGATCTTGTAGCGTTTGCGAATGTAGGTCGTTGTTGCTTGTGTCATTTAGGAAACTTCTTGTGTAACAGTCATTTAGGTATGCTTTGTATGTTTCATCGTAATCACAAGCATATGACGACTCCGTAGGATTTGCGGCAGTCGTGGCATATATTCTTAATTTATCCGATAGAACCCTATCGAACATTGAACCCGACTCGCATGCTTCAAGATAGAACACCATTTCTTTGAAGTGATTGTCGGAGGACATTCTGTCAAGAGTCTCGATGAGATCTTTTGAATACAGCATGACATAATCTGGGAAGGCAATTAGACCTGGTGCTCCATGGTCGCTAAAATAAACAAAGACGCGATCTTCGGAAGATGTCTTTAACGTCTTTCCTGTGCCAATACCACTCATGTCTTTTCCTAATAGAACATTAAGAAAATTTGTTGGCGTCACATCTTTTCCTGTGTAATCCATCTTGACTCCTTCGTAAACGTTAGGCCCGCCCGGGTAGTTTATTATTGTTCCTGGGAATGGATTTTCTGTATTGTAGGCAATGTCGTCTTTCATGAATACAATAATGTTTGATTCCTTATATCCGTTGTTTTTTAGTAGATGGTACGTGTGGCATACATCTGCTTGGTGCCTGTAATTGTAGTACCCGTCTGAGCCTGATACGAGCACTGCCCAGTTATCTGCATGTGCTAGTTTGATGATCATCATTGCCGCGATGACGAAAGCAAGAGTATGTCTGCCCATGTTCAATTATCTTGTTGTTTATAAGAATTAGTTTACCCAAAAAATATTCTATTTAAACCATGTCCGAAATTCGGAATGCGTTGCTCCGCAAACTCCGTTCGTTTTGTTGCGACAAGCTCTTACAATAAACAAGTCCTTCCATTGATGCCCTGAACGAAACTGCCAAGATGAGTCAACATGATAACTGCCCGATGTAAATTAGGAACATTATCCAATTCGAATAAAAGATTTGTTAACGGATGCTGCTTTGCAGATCTAACTGTTTTGTTTGAATGGTGTGAACAATTCAATAAAACACATTTAATTGTACGTGAAGAGTAGTTTTATTTTAAACAATGCTCGATGAAGAGCATCCAACTTTTGTGTTTTCGCGTATCGGAATGGTGATTGGAATCTTCACACCTTGAACGTGTCTGACAATATATTAAAAGAATCAAATATCAATAAGCTTACCCTGAGAAGTTTCCAACCATTTGCAGGTTGAGCTCCTTCCTACTTGATATGCTACAGTCGTCAAGTATTCCTTGGTATACTTTTGTCTTGTCTAAAGCGACTGCTCTTAGAGTTAGTTTGATTGGACCTTGAGTTGTGACTTGTTTCCCAGGGAATGTCAAAACTGGAAGGTACTCGGCATCGCCAATGTACGAACCTAGTTTACTTCCGTCGGTTGGTATAGAGCCACCATTATCCTTGAGTTGAGTAGGAGTCCAGTAGTATACCTTTACGTTAAGATCAGATACTCCTAGCGAATAAACATTTGGATTGTTAACTGTGACATTAAGGCTGAATGTGAATTTTATCAAGGGGATTGTGCTATCTATACTTATGTTTGTATCATAGACTTTGGTGGAAACGTTTGGTTGCCTAATGTAATGTTAAATCATGATTGACAATTTCAAAATACTTTGGGAATAAAACATAAATAGCTAATTATGCGTTAGTCGGTGAAAATTTCAAATCAACTAACCTATTCCAGCAGCTATTCCTATGGCAATCATAGAGCAACAGCAGATGCAGCAAAACACTGCTAAGATTGTTCCAACATTAGATGAACGAGGTGCTGGAGCTGCATATGTATAAGTTACACGATCTTGTGATGGTAGCGCAGTGTAGTCGTACTGTGACATTTCTCAATTTTGTTTGATCAAGATTAATTAGGACATAAAAATTCTATTAATAAAATCATCATGGTTACAAACCTAAATAATTGTCAAATATACTGATGATACTGTCCGAAACCTATTTTATGGTTGTTAGTCAGTAACTATGCTTAGGAACGTAATAATATTCATTACAAAATTTTTGAAAACTTTTTCGGAGAGGAGCAAACACACGTCAACGCTAATCTCGGTATCAATACATATTTAGCAATCTCACCAAAGCAATCCATGAATACTTATTCAACATCACAGGACTCAGATGCAACAAACACAATGCCGAACCACAATGTGACACCAACTTCATTCTCACCTACATCGGATTTTACATGCGACATTGAAGACTGGCTCGAACATTTTGATATAGAGCTTGATCCAGGTGTGAAATCGATGACTTTACCAAGGTTCAACAAGAATGGTATTAGAATATGTGACAGAGAATTATGTCGTAAAAAAGCAGTACCAAACAGCGGTTTATGTAGGGTACACTTGAGCAGTGATTTGGTTACTTGCACCTCAGAAGGTTGCAATATAATTATAAAGCAAGGTCTATTCTGCGCAAGACATTTGAAAGGTGATGATGTGTGCACCAAGGGGAGGTGTCTTGAAAAAATTGTTGTAAATAATAATGGCAAAAAACTATGTGAACACCATGCAACTATGAGCAATCTTTGCAACTCAAAATACTGTGCCAACCGAACGGAGAACTATTTAAATTATTGTAAAATACATGATGATGCAATAAAGATAAAAAAAATTGAATTCTCTGAAAAGCAAGGTATCTTAGAAAGAGAAAGATATTTATGTTCACTTGGTTTAAGCCGAAGAGCAATCAAAAGATATTGTTCATTACTTCTTTTCAGGATGTATTGTCTTTAATAAACAAATTGTTTGATGCTTAATTGAGGGTTAATTGAAGGAACTGAAGATGTCAAAGCTGTCGAAAGATTGGAAGAGGTCCATATGTGCTAGTTTACTTCAGAGTTTTCAGAATAAACATTTAGAGTGGTTAGAAGCGAAGAGACTGATAACAGTCGCTGTCGTTATTGTAGAAACCTTCAAAGTTCAACTCTGGAATAAATGTCCTTTTTGTTTTCTTCGTCGCTTTCATTGCGTGACTCACTCGTATTCCTCGATCCGTGTCTGCTCAATTTCCTCCCATAACAAGATGTTTTGAATGTAATTTGTGGGTTATCATTTTCTTACATTCATCCAATATAATTCGCTTTGCCTCTAGATGTTGCAGAAACCATCGATTTGGGTTATCATTTTCTTACATTCATCCAATATAGGCCCCAGTCACAGTACGATGGGATAAATAATTGATTCGCGTGGTATGGCATTCATGGACTCCAATCCATTAAACCCTAATATCTGGAATCTCCCTCACCTTTACGAAAATATTGTTGTAGCCAACCAAGATGAAGATGAAAACGTTGAAAGGCCAACGGTAGAAGTCGTACCTCGCACTAACCATTTGAGTGGTAGTGGCTTACAAGAAGGAGATTTTTGTATATCATGGCTGCCATCACCACCATTTTTTGAAGTTTGTCAAGTAATAAAAATTAACGGCCCAACAATTGAGGTGAAACCTTCCGCAATGGCTATTTCAGAAGATGACAACCCATATACATTAACTTGGAGCCGTAAAAAGAAAAACCCAACAACCAAGACAATTCAAACGTTGGATGTATTAATCGAGAGGATAACACTGAGAAAGAACAACAAGAAGATTGATAAGCGCTGTTT